>QNGE01001529.1:6821-35303 GCA_008508345.1 Paragonimus westermani | reverse complement strand
ACAATTAGTGTCATATATATGTTCCTGGTTATTGTTATTTGGTACTGAAGAGGCAATACGAAATGCTAGCATCTACCAGTGTCCGTCTTCTTACTGCTATGTTCAAATTTATGAAGGGAACCAACTGTTTTAAATCATGCCTTTGATTCCGGTATGTTGTGAACATCCTCTATATTTGATCACTTTCAGAGCAGCCCTTCAGCTTGCATCTCATCCTAACTCAAAATCACATACAGTAAACTCAATACCTGTTTTACTTTCGAATTCAGTGCGGACTAATAATCATGTTGTTGTCGATCGAAGCTGACAAGACGTTTACTCTCACCGGTCGCAGCGATCAGGCAATCCTAGCAGTACTCACAAGTATATGTGACTTGATGGTCAGATGTGACCATTCGGTTGTATCTCATCCAAAACTAATGAAGAGCACGTGAAAAGAAGCTCCGTTTCCGGTCGTAGCAAGACCGTGTACTGCTGAGGAACTCAAGATAGAGAGAATTCCTATTCTAGGGCTTATTTTCAAGAGGGTAAGCTGGAGCACGAGCTTTGTGACTAACCTTGGTTGTTACTGAACTCACTGAATGTAGCACTATCATACTGAGCGTACGGAAAAAACATTGTGTTTTCTGAAAAGATAGCGTCCATGCTGTCCAGAGGAAACAACTAGTTTCAAAGCTGCCTGTACACAAATAAAAAATATTGATATCGGTTAGAATTGTTATTTTTTCTGAGCTTTTATCTCTCGTACTGACTCTGCCTATCAAACGTAGTCTGTACTGTGAAATGTGTCGAACGTATGGATATATATCTATAGCAGCCTCACTGAGCATGGTAAGGAGGTGTTATCTACTACGCTACAGACAGTATGATTATCCTCAAGACTAATTGTAAAACATCTTCAGACACATTAGTCTGTCGCAATCGGTGATACGTGTGCATACATACATTGTCGACCTACTACTGCTATGTAGATTTGAGAAATAAAGTTGTTCATAATTACGCGAGTGGATTGTGTGAGATAGCTGCAGAAATGAGACTAACTTATCAATGTGGTCACTTCGGTCGTAAGCTGTCCCGGTTCGTATAAAACATCTGTCATTGTATGAAAAAGAGGAAACGTAAACTTACGATTCATTTTATCTTGTTCAGGTTGTTGCCGGTGGAGGAGAATTTCCTCTGTCGTCCAATCTTCAGACGTGCCGGTCGAATAACTGCGAAGGATGTTGATGAGGTATTTGCACTATACGATACGGTAGGTCTTCCTTATCATCACTCCTGGTTACACGCCTGCATATTCATCATTATGTGTGAACACTTCAAAAGCCTGATACAAGTTGATTCTAGTCTCTAGAGGCTTTGGGATAGCTACTTACGGAACTGTTTGCAACATCTTCAAGAAAGTGTTTTACCACGCTTATCGCGTACGGTGTTATTGGTGACATAAAAAGCAGCTCCGAGTTTTATTTCAAAAGTCGTTTAGGAAAGCATCGGATTTTAAAACGAAATTTTAGTCCACTGTCTGCATTTCTTCCAATCACCTCTTGTATATCACTAGCCAATAATTGGATAGGTTAGAAAATCGACTGGCATTGGCTTCATCAGACAGTAACTTAGGATGTTGTAGTGATACTGCTATGGACATTCTGAAGCCGGCCACGCAGTCAAACACTACCGTCCTGAAAGACATCCTTTACCGTTAACCTGGTTATTGTTTCCTTAAAGAGAGACGGCCTGGTAGTATAGTTAATAGCTATAGACAACCCACTAACACCGGCAAGTGACGGATACATGATGAGGCTCAGTATCATATGAGGACCAGCAGATGCATGTCATCCTTAAAGATAAAAAGACTGTAATGCTGTCAGCTGAAGTTAGTGCGACTGAAGAGATTAGGCCAATCGTGCAACTGTCGGATCTCAATTCCTCGGGAGTGTACAGAACACTGTATTTCATGAACATCCGTATGATCTGCGGTTGTATACCTGTAGGCTACTTGCGATTCATCTGCTTGCGACGAATCTAGAAATCATTTTATTTTGATGAGATGTCTTGGAGAAGCTCACCCACCATCAAACTGGGTGATAACTTTCCGATAATTTTATCACGCTTTAGTCCTTTGAGCGTTATTTGCCAAGAGTACACTTCTTCATTTTGTTGTCCGGCCTAGTTTTTGAGAAAATTTTATTATGCAAGTGAACTTAAAGATATGAAGCTTTCAGATAACAATGCTTCAGCGTCATTATCTTTTGAGATCGTGTAGACTCTGGTAGACCACCACACCATCCAGACTGGTCTGTCTGTACAAAGGCTTACCTCAAGACTGCGACTTTACTCTCCCGCCTCATTTATCTCCTTCAGCCTTATTGCCACTGTTGATAGCTTTGTCCACCTCAGTCATACGACCTCATTAACCTTGAGAATAGCGTGGTCGTTCGTCTCCATATTCTGTGGACTTTAGTCCGGCTGTCGTTGAACAGGGCGTTATAGAATCTCCTTGTTCGGTTCGCCGTGTTCTGATTCCGAAAGTTAATCGGCTCATTACAAGGATGTAGAGAGAGGTATGTTCTTAACATTGTTCCTAACACTTATACTGCGTCATTTGGGGTGGTTGGTTGAGAAATGTGAAAACTTATTAGAGTGTATCTCTGAAGATTACCGATAGAAGATCAGTTGGTCAAACAGTGAGATTGCAGTTTGTGATCGTTGCGTCACACAAACAGTGGACGATTCTTAAGCCACTTCGGTAAAAATCAGAGCATCAAAATATGAAGAGATTTAGTGTTTGGGTGCGAATGACGGCACAATTTGTCGCGAAGACTTAATTCACTAACTAAAGCACAATCAGTAGTTGTCAACTGATGGGTTGGACATTTTGTGTTCATTCAAAAATATTGATTTGGAAAACCATCCCGTTGGTCACCAAAGTGGATACCTGTATTCAGCTTATAGATATTGTTATTTTGGGTAGAACATTTTACTGAATTCTCCTTGTCACTGTATCTGTGCTTACTCCATGGTGTCTTCTGATTAGACCGGTGATTGATGACGTAGGCACATATGTGGGCCTAACGATCCTATAACCTTTGCAAAAAATGTAATCACACTGTTTAAGCTAACTAAACCCCTACGAGAACAAAGATAAATCTCCTAGTAATAGGTTTATGTCGTTTTTAAGGTAATGTGCAGTTGAATACATGTGGGCTGCTCAGTTGTATTGGCGCTAGAGTTATTTATCACCAAAAGATAATGACGCCAATAAAAAGCATGCATGTATAACACGTAAATAGCAGCATGACATGTAAGCGAGCTAGATAACCAAGTGTTTGAACTTATCAAAATCCGGTTAGCTCTGTACACATGATTGTTGCCGATCACTGCTTGAATATGCGGAGACATGCGGGGGAGTTTCAAAGAGCAGGGTTGATGCCAGTGTAATGCTTGACTCGTAATTCCTTTGCTGTGTGAGCCAGTACGAGCCTCGGAGGCAAAATCCTTTCGGTGCCACTGTGTCCCACTTAGTTCATGTCCTCCAGTACAGTCGCGACCCTGTTGTGTCTGGTGTCTCAAACCTCTAATTGTTTTAACATGTGGGAGGGCCTGGCGGCTTTTGGTTTGACCGTGAACATGACCAATGACAGTTCCACCAGGAGTGAGATAATTTGTGCATTGTGTGGAGGGGGAGGGGTGAGGGAGGATTGTACAGGCACTTGCGGTGTCGGCATGATTGGGATGGTCAACCGTGCCGGGTGCATCACGAATGAACACGTCTGTTTCATGAAGTCACTATGCGTTTCGGATTGTAGGGTGAAAAGGGATATCGGACCACTTTGAGGTAGCACATACGAAGTGTCGATGCGATAATTAGCGCGGACAAACGGAATGTGTCAGTTATAAATGTCCTGTCCAAAGTGACACCTACAGTTGTCATTCAACCGCCTACACCCTAATTTATAATACAAAGCTATAATCGGCTTGTTTGTACGTACAACTAGGGTTGCTTGAGTCATGATTGTTTTCTAGTTCGGTCATACTACATGCTATCTATGGAATCGGTCAGAATACCTGGCGGTTATCGCAGCTGTTAATAACCGCTGTCACTGAAAGGACTAAGGGTGATCCTAAAGTTGGGTCTCAGGCAAAATACAACTAGTTTTTGACATTTGAACAGTCAAGCTCAACCCAGACTCAGTGCTACGAAAAAAATCATCTAAGTCGTTACCGCACAATAAGGCAGTGAGAACGTCACCGACTATACTCAGCGATTACAGTTAAACTCGTGCAGAGGATTTACTTTGATTGTGTACCGCACTCAACTGGTGTCAATTGCCATTCGTCAAATAACGAAGTACGCTGTACACAACACCGTCCCGAATGCTTCTTATACACCGACGTTGTCCTCAAGGAGGATTGTTTCTGCTTAAAATCCTCAAGCTTGTCATTTCAATAGGTAAGCAGTGTGAGGAAAATCAGTTTGTCGGTAACAAAACGGAATATTTTTTGCCTAGTAACGTATAGCTCACTCAGTGTTATGTGCATTACACCAAGATAAAGTTTGATGGAAACATTTCCAGAGACGAATTTATAGCCTTCTCATCCTACGTAATAAATAAGTAATCATATGCAGTAAACAGTGTGGTCCGCGATACCTTTGCCGAACATTTCAGGTCAACGTGGGGTTTTTTATCAATTCACATGAGTAACCACTTATCTAGATTAATTGAAGCTCTGGCCAGCAAGTTGCGAATTTCATTTTAATATGCGTCAAATGCTTGCTATTTTTGCTACTATGGGTTCCGGACGACCAAGATAGGTGAACAGAAGTTAACTTATATACTGCGCCTAAGTTCGAGATTTTTACAGCACCTTTTGCAATAAAATAATTACTCCATTTTGAGCGCTGAAAAAACGTACGCAATTAAAACTCCAAACAGCATTTCTCCCTACGGGTTAAAACTTACCACTTCAGCTAGTTTCTCAACATGATGTTGTTTCATCGAACATGAGAAAGCAAAATCACAGCTACCCCCCTTTGTGCCTGAAGAAAGTCTTAAATATGTTAGATTATAAGCTTGATTTAAATGACAGGTCTGGCTAAACTTCCAACTACGAAACGGTGCAAACACGAAAACAGCGTCTGTTTATCTGCGCAAATTTTCTCGTGTTGTGAGGTTATTCATAACATGTGAGTAACCTTGTGCATGTAAAGAAGAAAACTGTAATTAGGAGGAATTTCAAAGAACCTATTTGTCTGCTATGTTTCTTCGTCTATCCTCAACCCAGTGGAACCAGTTCAGTACAGACGTCAAGATCATTTGTAACATTTGTACATAAATCTGGTCTGTCTCGATATTTTGTGTCGTTTTCCCATTTTCTAAGTCGTGATAACATAAGTCGAACATGTCTGTTGCTCACAATTTGTAGGAAGCACATGGATAATTGGGTTGTGTGAGTTGTGACAAATTCGAACTTTGACTTGGGCATATTTAAATGGTGGTGATGAGAACTGAACGTTTTCAACTTCGAATGATCCAGTTTGTCGGTCATCATTAATGAGCTTTCTAATGTACTAAACTATTCTTCAACAACAGGATAACAATGGCGCAATTGAAGACGACGAACTGTCCGGTTTTTTCAAAGATCTTTTGGAACTGGTTTATGAGGTTAGTTTACAGATGCAAATAGGCTCAATTCCATATTGTCATCAAGTAGTCCTCATTGCACAAATATTTCATTCGATAGTTCAGTCCGACTGAGCAGACATACACATTACATTCACAGTTTAATGCAGCGAAAATCTCACCAAGAATACCCAAAGGTTAACGAGACAACAGTACATGGTTTGCTTCAATATAGGCTTCCTAATAATATTTGACAAGTTTTACAAGGCTTACAAGAAGAAAAAGAACAAAATATTTGCTCGATGGGTTTTATGAATTGATAAAGACGAGTCTGACTTTCAACTATATTCATTATGTTCCTCTTCTGTGTCAACGACGTGCAAATTAACATAGTAATATGAAAGGTTCTCATTGAGCTCAGGTGAAAATTTGAGGCGTAAGTGAATAATGTAAAAATGGCGATTCATTTTTAAAACCAATGAGTCAAGTCCCCCAGGGCAAGCTCTGTGAAATCTGTCGATACTATATAAGGTGATTCCTTAGCCTCTGCACTCTTTCACTCAGAAGATGCATCGAATCACTTTAGTTAGACAGTGAACACTTGTCCGCCATTTCATCGAGGTTATAATGTTTCCCTTACTTTTCTACACCTTTCAAAACCTCTGGTGAATGTTTAATTTACCTCTACTAGTTTACAGTACAACTTCGAATGCCTGTAGGAATCAAAAGAGTGCACTAATGTTGGTGGATTCCAGCATGAACTGTTAAGAAAACCTGTTTGGATAGCCAGTCCCCTGGACCATTTAATAGATTCCACACAACACAGTGGACTGCGTTGGTAAATGGGTCCAATCGTAAAATCTTTGAGCTTTCGGCTTAGCTTTGTGGCACAGCTTTTAAAGCGCTTGTTGCGCTTCGGCTTTTGATTCTGCGGTAGGTTCGAATCCAGTCGGCATTCAGAATTTTGCAATTAAGTCTCGTCTGTGCTGTAAAACCTCCCATATTCTTACAAGTAAAAAGAATGTAGTATTACTGATAAGTAGTTTGAGTGGTTTGACCATTTGAAAGATACCCCATTGCGGAGAGTCTAGACTTCGTTAAGTTTCAAACTATCGGCAGAAACAGCGTGCTCATGAGCGGCAAGTGCTCTGTCATCACGACTACAAAGCCATGAGGAAATATTGGAAAATTCACATTTGGATTCAGTTGCCTACCAGTTCGCAAGTATAAACAACATTTATAGAGCATTTTTTGAAATAAAAGTCAAACATTCTCTCGAACTGTCATCAAAATCCGGTCGAGTGAACTGCCACGGTCAGCCTATCCATATGCTTAAATTCTTTATCTTGAATGAACCTTATAGAAGTCATGAGAGATTTCACACTTAAAAGTTCTGATATTTGCATAACAGCAGAAAACTAATTATGTAACGACATGTTAACAGTACGTTTAATTTTGCCCACTGAAATTGCAAAACATACGGGTTATACACATCAACCAATAACTGGCAAACAGCAAGTAGGCACGTAACGAAGCCTCCAACAAACCAATGAGTTGCCCTGTCACTTTTGTGCAGGTAACGCCGGCTTGGAGTTTCAACTAAATATTGCTCCACTGAAAGCCATTAATTTCAAAATTATATTGAGTAACAGTAGCTTGAATTGGGTAGCGACCAAGTTCTCGAATTGCTGTCATTTGTGGTTGACACTTTATGAATTGAAATTTCACACAACAAGTTCCCCACATTTTGACTGTTGCGCGGTTAGATCTTCCACCAACTTTGAAATGTCCTCGATTACCTGCTGAGATAATTTTCGATCTGTTCTGTTCGAGCATAATTCGTTGTAACCGCAATTAAACTAGTGCAAAACTTGGAAAACAGAAAAATTCAACAAACTAAATTCGTGTTTCTAAATAATGTCCGGAGCCAGATGTACCCACTCAGTCACATATGCACGGGTTTGAGTAGAGGTTAATTTATGCTGAAGGTCGGTTATTGAATTAGTGTGGAACTATAGAAAAGAACTGTAAACGAATGTACGATTATCATACAGTATCGGAAACTGTGCAACATGTAAAGAATTTTTATTACCAGCTGAACCATACCAACAGAAATTAGAAGGAAGGGCTTTTGTGTACAATCCGATCTGTGCAATAGGGTAAGACTAAACGTCTTAAATGCAAGCAAATTATCGTGGTCCTGAGGTTATCGATAAAATCAGTCCATTTCTTACTAGGTAGGTGGATTTCCTAAGAATCGCTTGGCGGCTTGATAGGGAAAGGTTTAGCAAATCGGCTTAGCGAATAGCTGAAGACATTTTAATTTAAACGGTCTAAAATTCCATATGTGTAACTGATCTCAGTGTTCGAGTAACTGTGCTGTTATACTGTCATGGGTTTAACGCACAGAAAAATGAAGGTCCTAGAATCAGCGTCTTTCATTTTACATAGGCTTACATTTAAACCGCTGAAACAAAACCGTAACAACGTTTTGCAATAACTAACAACCACATTCGTCGTCCATCCAGTGGTTTAACCCGTCTATTTTGCAACCACAGTGTATGGTTGAGTATATTTTGGCAACAATATCGTGTGTGTCATTCCGTGAAGTTTCACCTGAATTAATGCACAGAATTAAAGGACCTATTATGGTTTCTGTGGTAACCTTAATTCTTTAACACAACAAAGGCGACAATACAACAAGAGCGTTAATCAGTGGAGGAATGCTTTTTGGTATGCATGCAAGCGTGCTGCGTATCCGTGCACACGAAGGTGATGTGAAGTCACGGGTAAAATTTCAAGAATGAATTATTTTTGGAAACTTGCAAAACCTTGGTCTTTACCAAATCTTTGGATCTTCTGTCTTTTGTTCAGTCATTGGGAGGCACATATTTCCACGAACCACCAATTTTTTCTTTCGGGAATAGAAATTAGAATATTTAGGAGGTCACCACTGTTATTTCGACAAATTTTACATTTTGTTGTAAGTTTCTTCACTTGAATCGTACAGTGATAAACGTCAGTACTCCAAAACTTAATTCAATAATATGAAATGAAAGTCGTAAGCAGCTGAAAGCCAACCACTGAGTTACTTACTTAATCTGCGAATGCTACCGAAGGTTGCATGTGCTCGTACAACAGCAGTGAGGCTTCATTGAGAAACCTAACATACTAACACTTATATCGGTAATTTTGGGAGGTACCTAAATACAATTAAGTTCAGGCTAACAGGAAAAACTGAGTACCTTGAAGCTTGTGAAACACTGACGTGCAGCCGTCAGCTGACTGACGGACAACGGAGCTGATCCACTTAAACAAGGCAGACTTGACAGTAAATTAAGCGTTCATTATGTGAAGACTGTTTCTATGGCGTCGGTGCTGAATTGCAACCAATTCTATATTTTCTGTGAATTCAGAGAAGATCCGGTGCTTGTTTTGTTGTCAATCAGCTGGTTGCTAGCACAAATCTGCATCTATGTTGAAAACCAGGTTGAAATTAATGTGCTCTCTCTCTCTCTCTACTCTAGGATTACAACGAAGACGATTTGGATTATACAAAATCCGTTATACTACAAAGTTGGGATATCAATCGTGACGGCAAAATCAATTTGGAAGAAATGCGTATGCTTTTACTGGCTTATAGTTCGAACAGCAATCAGTATCCAACACGCGCTGAGTGTCTTAGAGATGCTTCATTCAAATCTAGAGTACACACCAACCGTACAAAACGACCTTCAGCTTGCAAACAGCAGAAGTCAAAATAACAGAGGACTGCTGGTGAAGTTCTGATTCTGCGAAGTCTCATTACGTCTATCTGCAATACATGTACAATACACCGCTTGCAAGTTGGATTGTACGTGTGCAAATTTGAAAGGCAATTTTGAAATATGATTTCTCTACACTGTGACAAAAAAAACTACTTCCGTTGTTGGTCTTGTATCACACCCTGTGAACGAAGTTTGTTGATAATCGTACAATATTTAATAAAAATTCTCTTCACAAAACAGTGGTCTTTGATAGTTCAAGAAAGTTTGCTACATGGGGCTTCAATTGCATGAAACGGTAATTATTAACAAGTTAAACGGGTTTTGTTACGTTGAAATGTTTTCTGCCGTTTGAGAACAGCGCTGTTGTCACACTGTCTTCACTTATCTGCTTGGATGAATTTTGGAAAGGAGTAGAGTCAAGATTGTCATAAACGCGAACATCAGTCTATCTTTCAGGCATTAATTTTCGAATAAACTTAGTAATGTTTTGGCTCCTGATTGGAGGAAAAGTTGCATGGCAAGCTGCAAACAATGAACCATCTTAATGCTTAACCAAAGAACAAATACACCTTACTTACTATCGATGAATGAACTACAATTTCTGGTCTACAGTATTAAATACGCAAAGTGTTACTAAATTTTAACTGTTTGCTTCATAATACCATAGAAATACCGGGGTAAATGTTTTTTTTTTGGAGAACAGTGACAGGACGACAGTCGTTACTGGCCTTTGAGCTTCGAGACATCCATCCAGTAAGACCTCGCTGGAATTTGAAAGATGTAAAGACACAGAATTTAACTGAGAAAATGGAGGAAGTAATCGGTTTGAATGGTTCGATTGGATATATAGTTTTTGGTTATTAACAAAATAAATAGGCAGCTAGTACATAGCTTCTTACGAAAGCGAACGGCTCACTTTGCTCATAACGTATTTAAACAAGTGCGACAACGGAAACTAGTAATATTAACAGGGAATGAAATCAAGTCGTTAGTGTGTGTTTAGCTTCCTTTATGGTTTTTTCTGAGTGGGCACAAAATTAGCTAAGTTTGTTACACGTCTGTTATCTTTTGATAAGTACATGATTAACTCAGCATAAAAAACCCAGGGTAGTTTTGTTAGCCAATTTTGACTCCCAGCGCACCCCTTGATGACATTGGAAGTGTAAAGCTAATCGTCAGTTCAACGTGAACTCCATGTGTATGAAATGTTTCATACTATTGTATACTTAACATAAATGATGCAATTGAGATTATGAAGCGAATCTACTTGAACTCTCGCATTATCACAAACTTTTCGATCCGTTGGACACTACTTCTAAACCAGCAAATTGAATGGCAGCGCCCTCATTTGTGCAGCCAGTAACTGGTTATCACGTGTCACATACGTGACTATGAGGTTATCGTGACAAAGATTTTAAAAGGAAAAATTACAGTCGATACTAGCTTTTCGTGACCCAATTTTGGGTATATTGTTGTGAACGACGTTACCGGAACAACCTGAAAGCGAGTGTATAGCGGTGGTTAAATCTCAAATCCAACGGCGCTTTTTCAGTATTTATCTCTATTTTCATCAGATTTATAAACCTTGATTTGGATATCAAGTTTTATTGAGGAACGTCACAAGTGAAAAGTGAATGAGCCAACACAACAAACTTTCGTTGACTTGCAAAATATGCCTTATACAAACAACTGATTATCAAGCTTTCTTATCTAGTGCAAAGCTTACCTTGTGGAACAAATGTGACTCGCCAAAATCTCGCGTCCTCCACACTTTGACCTTAGGAGACCTATTTAAGTTTCTGTAATTCTGTTATGTCCTACCAACTCGACTCACAATAGTTCATTAGTTCTTCACTTTATGTCTTTCTATCTCCGCTTGTCATGCACAAGAAGACTGAACCAAAGGCAACGTATACGGTGTGAGAATGAAGTGAAAGTTCCATCAAAATCAGAAACATTTGCATATCAAAATCACATCTCATTTTACTTACATTCTACTCGGCGAGGAATGTCAACAGTACAGATTTTACACGATGACTTCAGTAATGTTTTGCTGCATGTTTACGGAGATATAATCAGAGGCTAACTTTATTTATATATCAACAGCAAATTGTTCACCAATTCACCCGAAAGAGTTATGGAAATTTCTAACAGTTAACATTTATTTATTTATTTATTTCAATGTTCCGAGCAACGTGTTAGTGAGTATTTACGGTTTGCCTAGCATTCGGACGGGGTCTACCAGAAATCATGACTTAACTCTTAACAACGCAAGAGCACATGAACTGGCCAATACCAGTGGGTCCATAATTTTCTGTTTCATATGAAGTGAATGTCTTGATAACATTATTTTTTGCAGCAATTCAACCATGTACCCTAGACAGTTTAGAATTAGAATATGTCTAACCCTCGACGGACTTCAGAAATAATACTCACTCTGATTCTTTCGTTGAGAAATATTCAAATCATATCATAATTGGTCTACTACCTGTGGTATCTAGGGCGAAATCTTTATTAAGTTGGACTTCACAGTTTATGACATGAGCAACGCACTCACTAAACGCCCAAGTTTTGTTTTACAGCGCCTTGATTGTCAGGCCTTATCTGTCACTATTCACACCACAAATTAACTTAATAAGCCTCCGTTCAAAGATGCACGACCACCTTAAGCCCAGTCAAATTGTGTAACGTCAGTTTGTACGCGGATGTTCACCCACCCATTTAAGCAGAACGAGAAAACCGTTACTTCGTTTATTAAATGGACGCGTCCCGCACAAAACCAACACCTAGATTCATTCTCTATGCAACGCTTTCTGAATGCATCTCACTCGGTTAGGACCACAGTGGTTATTTCGGTCGTTTACGCTACTATGGCAGTCTGGCGGAGGACGTCCATGAAAATCTAATGCATCCCGCCCCATGTGATCAACGTGAGCTGCCCCTCAGATTATCGTTGTTGCACCACTAAACACTGACCATACCCACGCGTGTATGCGTCAGCATTGTTTCTGTGTAAGTGTGAAGCAACAGTTTTTGGAACGTTGATGAAAAAGTTGATAGTTCCTCACAGACATGGTCGAATGCAATACGCGCCTGTGTATTTGTCGCCGAATGTAATAAGGTACATGAGGGAACTAAGGGTGTTGACTTTTGTGCTCTATATGTGGGGGGAATAGTTGATCCTTTATTTATCTTGCATACGCCTTTGAAACTTCCTTGTGTTAAGGTGTATAAAAGTGGCTGCTTAGTACCACTATGCAATTAGCAACCTAACCTCTTGAAACCTGTCTTGTAAAACTGGATGCATAATAAACAGATAGACCTAATGATAACCACTGGCATTCAAATGATTTCTTTACTCAGCAAGATGTTACTGGCCAAATCCTGTCCAGAAAATCACTAAACCAGCCTCTCAACTGCCATAGTATAATCTGTCCAAATACGGAGCTCTTCAGCAGTTTACCGTGTAGCAAAATGCTGTAAACATAAGTTGCTACGGAACTCCGTGTATAAGTCAGCAGTACTTTCCGGACAGTTATCGACACTGCGGACGCTTCTTAACGTAGTGTACACTAAAAGCTTTAAACAGGTGACGGACTTTAATGCATATTGGCTAACTAAATATAGACAGACCAACGACCATAAGAACTCTTCTTCCTAATTGGTTTGCGGCACACGTTTACTCTCATATCTGAGTTTACGTTACCAACTAAAGCCAAAAATCGAGACAGGCAAGTTTCTTGTTTGAGATAAATAAATTTACTAAAGCGTTTAACATATATATGATAGCTACGACACGCCATAACCTCTGTACAAACTCTGTGTTGCGCACTCGTTTAAGTGATTACAAGTTTTCGGGTATTTCACCTTACTTCATTATTATATCAGTTACCAGGTCGCTCAACTGTGATAATGATGTAGACTAACTGACTTTAATTCCAGACCATTTCACAACTACTCACTAGAGTGTGACTTTAGTCTACCCATAAACCATGAAAGAGATAGTGTCGCGATGGCTACCAAACACACCAACTGCACATTCTCTATAAGGAACCAACTTGTCATCAACAACTTAGGAAGTTGTCCAGTCGACTTTCAAGTGTGAGCATAGATGCCAAAGACAGAAGCAGCTCGAATACCGGCAGCAAAACTTGAAGGGATTAGATTTCGTCACTCAGCACCCGTTTACTTTCTGTGTTGAGTGGTTTTTTGGTGACCATTTCCACGGGACCGCATATAAGCAATAAACTTCTGATAGCGTTCGGTTAATCGTTTCGTGCTTCTAATCTTTTACAACTTTTAACGGTCTAACGTTTCACTAGTTCAACCACCTAAATTGAGTTTGAGCGTATTTTATTCATTTTTTTCGAACATTCTTTGTACCTTTACTGAAACTCGACTAACAACCAAATTACGCCCATCCGGAAAGAGACTATCCACCAAATATGCAAAAAAACAGCCTCATACCAGAGGTAAACCATCAGCGCGATGATATCTACGCATCAAACATAGCCGCTATTTGAATCGAGTACAATTTAAAAGTGTGCAAGAAGCATAGAAACCGAAAACAAGAACGTAGTCACAAGGAAGACGGTCGATGGAGAATTACTTCACGTGAGAATGATGAGAATTTTCTTCTGAATTTCCGGACTAACGGAATACGATCCTTGATGGCTAGGAGTTTATTGGTAGCCGCCTTCCAAGGGGTGCGACTTTACGTAAACACAATCTCTATGCCCTCGTCTTCGAGTCCAAATTCGCCAAAACCCTTTGATTTCTGGGAACATCTGTGTCAGGATCCAACTTCCTCACACCTCCCGAAGTAACTAGCTCCCAACCTAAACCGCGGGCAGAGTTTTCCAAGTTGCTGTTGATTACTGAACTGATTTCTTTAAAAGTATATCTTGCTGATATAGTATTCATACATGGAATTTCTGTCTGGCTGATATCAACTGACATTTGACCACGTTTTTATTTCCTCCGTGCTCAGAGGTCTTTCCACGTGATTTTTTTCAGTTGCTGAGTTCTTTTGTTCCAGTATCATCGGAAACAGCTCGCTTTCTTACGCCTAGATGAAAAGTTCAAGATGGCGGCCACTTTTCACAGTTTGCTTCGATCTTTATTCACAGTGCAGCCTGAATTTTTGACCACAGCCCGATATATCTGGAGCATTTGACCACGTATTCAAAGACGCTGTAATAGAACAGTTATTACTACAAAAGTGAACCGACTATATCCATGTGTGGGGCAGCGCACGGCGCACACAACGAAACACGTTGGCAACATTCTTCAAAGATGGCCACGCCATACAGTTTTTCACGAAACTTCACCAAGATTCTTCCGCGTCCACCCGTCAGAGTGACACAAGCTGCAGTTGGCACGTTGTCAACAAATATCCATCGCTTTCGCGCCTACTGAAAGCCAGATGAATTAAAATACCAGTAAAGCACCAGCCATAAAGGTCTTTCATGCCCTCATTTTCGCAACGTTTCCCTCCTATATTTGAAGACAGTGCAATCTTTGTTGCCAAAATAGCTAGATGTGACCTATACAGAGTGGACACTTTAATCAAGTTGCAGAAGGAAACATTCGCTTCTACAAAAATAGTTCAATGCAAACCTAACTTTTTCTGTTTTAGAAGCATTTTTGTCTCAGTACTATTCCATTCTCATAATGCTTACCATCAAAGGTTCCGTAAATCCGTCATCACAACCGTTCCTTCAGTAGGCTGGTCTCTTCAAACTTGGTATCCCTGACATTTATGAGCAACCATTTAAGACTTTCTCACAATACATGTATGACGTTTTATATGTATACATATATGGGACACAGACATATTAAGTCTAGAAAACTCCCACTTTTGATACGGAGACTCAAATGAGTACCAGGTAGTACAAGGCATAAGATGGAATTGCGCACCTCGTTTGCACAGAAGCACTACGCCCCTTCTCTACAAGTTATATAAATCCCAAATATGGAAGACGTGCATTTTCTCGAAAAGCTAGTTAGTTACTCCAAAGAACATCGCATGCGTTGCTTCTTTTCACTCCACTAGACAATTCGATTGGGGGGTTACTTGCGTCGGAATAAAAATCCTAATCCACAAAGTACGGAGATAAGTGATAGCTTTGTCGCACGGATGAGGAAGTTGGTGTCTCAGTTATATCCAACATGTTGATAACCATTACACAAACACGTTGCTTTTTGAACCAGATTGGTCTTAAGAGAGTTTAGATTGTTTCCTTGTTCATGACTGGGCGACAAAATCGCACGTTGTAGAAATTTGGCTAAATATTCCGGCAAGACAGGGTTGAGTTTCTGAGTCTCACAACCAAAACATGTATCCAGTTGATCTTTTTGACTGACTCAATCGATCAATCGACATGCGGAAATTGTGTTGAACCGTTTAAATGACGGCCACTCTCCTTGGACGAAGTTGAAGTGATAACACCATTGGTTTGATAAAAGCGTACTTACAGTAATTATTTAGAACGATTTATGCTGGCTTGAAGCTAACCCAAGTACTGTTAAAGCAACAGTTAAACTCTCTCGAAGCACTTATAAAGCAGGATATTACCTGAAGTCAAACCCCTAACCTGGACTTAATTCTCCACAGAAAACTAATCCCCAACCATACGAAAACCGTAGTTTATAGGCTACTAAGAACTGGTAAGGTATAAACTCAAAGTTAGCCCGTGATTGTCAACTGAGTATATTCCGCCCGGGTGTTCATCCTTAATGTCAGCCTTCACTGCAACGTGGGAGTTTATAAGTACTAGTTTTATAAAACGAAAGCAAAATTCCTGAACTGCACGTTGTTTCTCTCGACAGTTTACAGGAACGGTGATCAGGCTACAATCGGCCCACATTTTGAGAAACAGTCGTTTCCCTCCTGTTAGTCAGGTAAACATTAACAGACAGATAGACACGGATTGCTCTGTTCCTTGGTTTCATGCTTCTTGTTATGTAGCACGGAAAACGGGTAATTATCTGACGAGGTAGACTGTTCTGTGTACGAGGTGGGGAACTAGCTAGCAAAATACATAAAAACTGGCAAGAAAACTGTGGACTGAGACTAGTTCGGCCACTCTAAATCTTTGTCAGTCGACCTACCTTTAGACTTAGCAACTTCTTGGCAACACTTTAAACAGCCTTACCTGCTTCGGTGTTTATAATTTTCATCGAGAAGCAATCATTTCATCTTTTACATACAGGTTCCTAATTAGTTTCAATTATGTTATTATTGATTGACAAACTGTATACACTCAGCAGGCCTTAAGTTTAACGAGTTTCCCTTCAGCTGATAAAGACATAAGGCCGGTAAGTCTAAGGATGGTTGTCAGTCAAAATCTCTCAAGATCGGGGGGCTTGGGCCTGAATAGTATCAACATCTGTGGCTGACTGTTCAATGTATTTTGCAAATGGTACTCAACTTATAACCCTCTGTTTCATTGTTTAACGTACTCCACATAATTCTACCTTTTGCCTAAGCGGTATCGGTATGGGAATAAATGTTTAAAATTTACTTTTCTTATTCGCCTTAGATCGTTTGGCTGTAAACCAAATGGATGAATCGATTGAACTAAGAACGCGCATAATAGAATAGGCGATCAGTGCAATCAACGACAATATTGATCGCTTGAAGGCTAGGGAGTAACAGAGTGCTGTTGATTCAAAGACACGCTCGACAGGACGTGAAACGTTTCTGCTGTCTGCCTCACTGAGGTAAATTCTGGGGATCAAAGCTGATCTCAGTCTCTACCTTGAACCACAGACTATCGTTTGTTCTGAGGAGAAAAACACATATATATCTTTGAAAGAAACGGCAAGCAGTTACAACAGAAGACAGAAACAATCAAAACAGGATTTCAAATAATATGACTGTTAAACTGAATGTGTTGCATGATATTCACTTTCGGGCAAGTGAGGTATCCCATTAGTAAGGGTAGTAAAGTGATATTATATCCACAAAAATTCGGAAATACTCACTTGCCGTTGCCATTGAATGTACTGGTAAGTAAGGCTAACACCAGTTGTCGGGACTGAAGGGGGTGACTTGGGAACGGTTATGGTCGTGATGCACACTGGCTGTGAAGGGAAAGTCTCTGCTGCTTTGTCCGCAAGGGTTGCTAATTTGTCGAGTGAGCTCTCTTCATCCATGACAGCCAAAATGTGTTGTACCGCGGATGACAGTTTTCGGCCGATAACTGTTTTAAAATGGCATCGTCAAGCTTTCGCGAGCCCGAAAGACCTCTCAAATGACGCAACAGTTGAGATGGAGACCGATCACCCAACTCGACCGAATTGAACAAATCATGTAGGAGTTTTGCTTTTGACTTCCCAGTGCGTTTTATGTTGGCGTCTTTTAAAATAATATGGGGGAAATCAGCTGGGATTGGTTCCAACTAGTCTTCCACTTCAGCTGCGACATCAAAAGGCAGTGATTGTATCACGTATGAAAATCTTATTTCCTCTGATGTTAACCGCCTGGTGGTAAAAACGGCCTTAATCTGATGGAACCAAAATCAAAAGATTCGAGCGCTGTGCTCGGTTTTAATGTCAAAGCAAAGAAGTGCACCCCGCCGTGCACATTCCAAACTCGCCACGCGTCAGGGTCAAATCGGCAGGCCAGCCAGCAACGGCGACGACTGTTGCTGGCCAAGCAGGTACCGGTCGCCTATTTTTCATCAGGAACCGATCAACCGGCTTGCGGTTTCTTATCGATAGCGAAACCGAGCTCAGCGTCATTCCTCCGCAACCAAATGATCGATTTCAGTCAGGCCAGTACACCTTACAGGCCGCGAATCAAAGTCGCACCAAAACTTTCGGGGAACGCTCACGCACTGTCAATCTTGGTCTCCGGCGATGGTTCTGCTGTATATTCGCGCTTGCCGACGTCCAAACGCCACTCATCGGTGACGACTTCCTGGCACAGTTTATCCTTTCCGTTGATGTCAAGAGGCGTAAGCTAATTGACAACACTACCGCCTGCACAGTAAATGGTGTCCAGTCGACGATAGCGTCAATCAGCATCCGACCCGCTCTTCCACCAACACCGTCTTTTGCAGCACTGTTGAAGGATTTTCCTTTGTTATCTCGGCCGTGCTCATATACCGAGACCGTTAAGCACAGTGTGGGACCTCACACTACAACACGCGGTCCTCCGGTCTTCGCCGGTCCACGCCGTTTACATCCAGATAAACTCAAAATAGCCAGAGCTGAATTTGAACATATGCTTCAGTTGGGCACAATTCGATCTTCGAAGAGCTCTTGGGCAACGCTGCTACACATGGTACCTAAAAAGTCTCCGGGTGACTGGCGACCTTGTGGTGATTACCGTGTTCCCAACAATTGCACAATCCCGGACAGGTACCCTATGCCGCATATACACGACTTTTCGTTAGGATTCGCAGGTGCTACTATCTTCTCTAAATTAGACCTTGTACGCGCCTATTATCACATCCCGGTCGCGGAAGAAGATATTTTAAAGACAGCCATTACAACACCTTTCGGACTTTTTAAATTCACAAGGATGCCCTTCGGGTTCCGTAATGCAGCTCAAACATCCCAACGATTCATGGACGAAGTATTACGCGGACTCCCTTTTGCGTACGTCTACATTGATGGTGTTTTGATCGCTAGCCGCTCAAACGAAGAACACTTTTCTCACCTTTGTGCTGTTTTTAAACGTTTCGCGCAATATGATATTAAAATCAACATCGACAAGTATGACTTCGGAGTTAACTCATTGGATTTCCTGAGACATCGCATAGACCAAACCGGCATCACACCTCTGCCAGATAGAGTTGAGTCTATTTCGACTTTTCCAACTCCCAATACGACGATACAACTCCGACGACTTTTCAACATACTCAACTACTATCGACGTTTCATTCCCCATTGCGCGGACATTGTAAAACCTCTAACTGACCTAGCTGACTCTAAACGTAAGTCAGTTGAATTGTCACCTGAAGCCAACGCAGCTTTCTCGATAGCAAAGGAAGCCTTATGTCATGCGACAAAACTATGCTTCATCACTTGCGATCCAAACGCTCGTCTCATTCTCATCACAGATGCATCAAACGCTGCCATCGGCGCAGTCCTGGAACAGTCTGTGAATGGTGAACAGCAACCCCCGGCCTTTTTCTCGCGAAAGTTGCAACAAGCTTAGACTAAGTACAACACATCTGGACGTGAATTGCTGGCCATTTATTTGGCGATCCGTTATTTTCGGCATATTTTGGAAGGTCGACATTTTGTTGTGCAAACCGATCAAAAGCCTTAAACATTTGCTTTTTATGCTAAACCTGATCGGTACTCTCCGCACGAAATCAGACATTTGGACTACATCTCCCAATTCACCACGGACATCCGACACCTATGTGGTGACGTCAATATCGTAGCTGATACATTATCACGACCTGATGTCAACTCAGTTCAATCATCACCTTCCTTAGATTTGTCTCAAATGGCCACAGCCCAACAGGGCAGTGAGAACATGAAGGACGTTTCCATCTGTAAGTCCTTGAAATTGTCTACCACCTCTTTACCGACGCAAGCTAGAGACATTTTGTGTGATACTTCAACGGGTACACCCAGACCTTTCGTTCCACTTTCTTACCGACACACTGTTTTCAATCATTTCCACCGTTTATCTCATCCCGGAAAACGTGGCACACTGAAATTGATTGCACAACGCTTTTTTTGGCCCTCTATGAACAAAGACGTTCGCCTCTGGTCACGACAATGTCTAGAGTGCCAAAGGATTAGGGTGCACAAGCATACGGTTACCACACCAGGCACATTCTCCCAAACGGACGCCAGTTTTTCCCATGCGCATCTTGACATCGTTGGCCCACTACTGCCCTCCAACGATTGTACGCATATACTTACTACAATCGCCCGTTTTACCTGTTGACCTTTAGCTGTGACCATCAGAAATATTTCAACAAAGACAGTCGCTAAAACTTTCTCAGAACACTGGATCGCTAATTTTGGTGTGCCATCTACAATCACTACGGATCGAGGCGCCCAGTTCCAGTCTTCTCTTTTCGCAATTTCACGCAATTACTGGGTCGCGCGCACATCAAAACGACAGCATACCACAATTGCGCTAACGGTTTAGTCGAGCGTTTTCACCGACAACTGAAAGCCTCGATAACCGCCCATTCCGACGCAACAAAGTGGAGTGAACGTCTACCACTCATTCTCCTCGGAATCTGGTCTACCATTAAAGAGGACGGTGGCGGTACTACCTCTGAGTTAGTTTACGGTACTAACTTGCAACTCCCAGGAGAACTGATTCAACCCTCGACTCATCCAGACCCAGGCACGGACTACATTTCACGTTTACGATAGCACATGTCCAGCCCTCGTTTCACACCGACCCGTGAACATTGGCGTCGAGAACAAAAATCTCCAGATTTGTTCATATGCAAATTTGTGTTTATGCGCCAAGACGCCACCAAGAAACCGTTATATCCACGATACCTCGGCCCCTTCGAAGTGGTTAAACGGAACGAGAAATTCTTCATTATTGAAACGTCTGGACGAAGTGAATCGGTATCCATTGATCGGCTGAAACCAGCCCACACAGAACACGATGTTGACACACCTGAACCGACGTTGACTGAGAGCAACCCCTGTCCATCCCCAACAGTATTACACTCCATTGCAGCTCAGCCCCCTTGTTCCACTGAACAACGTACCACACGTAGAGGGCGATCTGTACACTGGCCGAAACATCTAACAGATTGCAGTACATGATGTGACTATGGAGCGTTTGGTTTGTTTTCTCCTCACTGTCATTATTTCAACGTTTTTCCAACCCAGAAATGCTCTGGTAGGGGAGTTCTGTAGCGTTCTGTACAACATTTTCTACGTCATATTTTTTATTGTTATTCATGCCTTTTCATCTTCGTCAACCTCACACGTACACATGATGTTTGAACGAGGTTAATCGATCTACAGAGTATTCAGTAATTTTCACAAATTACACTTCCGAGTTCGCGAGTTCTGCTTTCTGTTCGCGTTCAGGATTGGTGGCGTACAAATCTTTGGAAGAGTTATAATTCAGCAGAATCAAACGTTGAGTTCGGCAAAATTTATTTATTTAATCATCTGCCGTTGGAATTATCTCGGTCGTGACATCCAGACTATCTGCAGTATACGGAAACTCAGGTGTGAATAGGTAGTCGAAATCTCATGGAAAGGAAAACAAATAACTCACAATAGTTCGTGGAGGCACGTTGGTTTAGTGTTCCACTACACCAAATGAGGACTCTCAGTTGCAGCTCGGTTGTGTTGTTTGCAAGGTGTAGGCAGCTTGATGTTGAATATTTGAATATGGACGTATTCATTTTCAGTAGTTAGGTCCATTCCCGTCCCCCTTCTTTTACCTTCTTTCTTTCTATATAGGGTTTGCTGCCTCTTCATGGTTGTGTGGCAGTTAAGCATTAGTGTTAACCACTTGTCGTGTGTGTAGCGTTTTGTACGACACAATTCTCATCGTTTCTCACAATTTTTCACCTTCTTCAAATTCACATGCACACTCGTTTAAATCATGTGAGTTGATTCAATTAACTAAATACACACTTCCAAGGTCGCGAGCCCTTTGTTCTCCCTCTCCGTTCGTTGTCACGTGTGTACGGATTTTGGGAGAGTTAACGGCTAACGGAATCCGCATTTACTTCAGCACATTTCTAAATTCATCGGTCTTCGGAATTATCTCGGTTGTGACTTCTAAAGTTACGTAGAACTATATGACACAGCGATTGAATGCTTCATTCCGTGTGATGGAACTCTAAACGACGCACCTTCACGAACTACTGTGAGTCAGCTGTTTTCATTTTTTCATCACTTCTTGATTTCGTATTCACACCTGAACTGTATATGGCGTTCAGATCCACTACATAATTTGGTAAGCCCGAGTTTCTTTTCGTTTTGCCCATTGTATATATATACCCCTTTTTCGTTCTGTTATCGATAAGCTCAGAACTCCCAGTGTTTTTGCAATGATTTCCGATTCCGACGCTGGTTTTTTCTCCGAAAACGCTATCAATATCAAATTACCTGCGTTTGGTATTTCCATCTCCCGCGTTTGGTTCACTCAAGTAGAAGCATTTTTCCATTTCCTCAAGAGTACTTCCCAGGCCACCATGTTCTCTTACGTCGCTACACAGTTGCCCGCTGACATCGCCTCCGAGGTAATTGATATACTTGACCCCATGCCAGACGATTCTCCATATGATAAACTGAAGGCTGCTATTTTAAAGCGTACCACGGCTTCAGACGAAGCCAAGCTGCAACAGTTGCTTTCTGGTGTCGAATTAAGTGATCGCACCCCCTCTCAACTACTCCGCCACATGAAATTTCCGGTAGGCGATAATAAAATAGGTGACTCCATCCTCAGGCAACTATGGAAGAAATGCCTCCCGCTCAATACCTCCGTTATTTTGTCCGTACAAGATCCTGACACTCCACTAGAAAAGTTAGCAGAAACGACAGACAATGTCCATTAATGTTTCTTCAAACGTCCCATAAGCCATGTACGTGACCCTTCCCATCGCACTGACCCACAACAGGATACTTTCGATAACCTCCAACGCCAGGTGTCTCAGCTGACACTTACTGTGAACAACTTAGCTGGACGCCTTATGAAGGATCGCAACTTCTCGCGCACCCGCCCCCGATCTCGCTCGCGACCTCCCACTTTCGAATTCCAAGCCTCTAAAGCCTGTTATTACCATAAACGTTTCGGTGACAGTGCCCGCAAATGCACCCAGCCACGTGCATATGCCAGCCTACTCCCTAGGGGAAATGTGAATCAGGGAAACGACCTGGCCAGCCAGTAATGGCGATGGCTGTCACTGGCCAAATCAGCAGTCACCTCTTCTACGTCTACGACAACTCCATTGGACTCCATTTTCTCATCGACACCGGTGCTGAGGTCAGCGTTATACCTTCAGGTAAATTCAAACGCGACCTCAAACCCGTGGATTACACCCTACGGGCGGCTAACAATTCTAACATAGCGACCTATGGCCAACACCTGTTGACGGTTGACCTCGGACTACGTCGAAGTTTCTCCTGGATATTTATCATTGTCGACGTCCAACACGCAATCATCGGTGTTGATTTTCTCACAAAGTACGGTTTGTCTGTTGACCTCAGCCGCTCAAGGACTTCGAATGGCTTTACCAGAGGCCAACCAGTATACGGTGCTACTGAAACAATTTCCGGGAGTCTACCAACCAACAGCCAACATCACAGCGCCGAAACCTGATGTTTTCCATCACATCATCACCAAAGGACAACCCAAGTTTGCGCGTCCACGCCAGCTGCCGCCAGAGAAACTGAAGATCGCCAAAGAGGAATCTGCGGAAATGCTGCGGCTCAGAATCATTCGTCCGTCGAACAGTCCGTGGTCATCGCTTTTACATATGGTCCCCAAGAAGACGGCGAGAGATTGGAGACCATGCGGCGACTACCGAGCGCTAAACAACGCAACTGTGTCGGACCGCTATCCCATTCAGTATATCCATGACTTCTCCATCGGCTTGTCTGGAAAACGATATTTCCCAAGATAGATTTAGTCGAGGCATATCACCAGATTCCAGTGGTCCCCGATGACATCGTCAAGACGGCCATCACAACTTCATTTGGCCTATTCAGATTCGTTCGTATGCCCTTTGGCCTCAGGAACGCCGCACAAACATTTCAACGCTTCATCGACCACGTCCTACGTGGACTGGACTTTATGTTCGTCTACATCGACGGCATACTGGTCGCCAGCAGCAACGAACGGGAGCATCTGCCTCACTTGAAGTCTGTCTTTGAGCGTTTAAACCACTAAGGCGTCACCATCAACGCAACAAAATGCATCTTCGGTGCCTCTTCCATTGACTTTCTCGGTCATTGCATTGACAAAGACGGCATCAGACCTCTACCGGAGAAAACCAACGCTATTTCGGATTATCCATTATCTCAATCTATAACAAGCCTCCGTCGATTTTTGGGGATTGTCAATTACTATTGTCGCTTTATTCCCACTTGCTCCGGCATGCTTAAACCATTGACTGATCTGCTGCAAAATAACCCCAAAAAGTTCGTCTGCACTCCAGAAGCCACCACCGCTTTCAATTCCATCAAGCAGGCTCTGGCTAACGCCACATCCCTCGGCTATTTGAGTACTGACGAACATGCACGGCTAGTTTTAAAGACCGACGCCTCTCAGTCTGCTGTCGGTGCGATCTTGCAGCAAACCATCGGCGATGAAATCCGACTGCAATCCTTTTTCTCCCGAAGGCTACAACCTGCCCAAACGAGGTACAGCACCTTCGGCAGAGAATTGCTAGCTATGTACCTAGCTGTCAAGCATTTCCGTCATGTGTTGAAAGGACGTTAATTTACCATCCTCACAAACCACAAGCCGCTTACACACGCTTTCAACACTTCCCCAACAGATACTCCCCGAGAGATAGCCGCCAACTGGATTTTCTTTCCCAGTTCACGACGGACATCCGCCACACAGATGGTCCTAGCAACCTGGTCGCAGATGCTTTATCTTGCGCAAACATTCATCACTTATCAACATTCCCCATCGATATAGAAGCCATAGCGGCGACACAACAAAACGACAAGGAATTCGGTGAACTGCGCCCCCACAAGTCTCTGAGATCCGTTCAGTTACCGCTCCTCCACTGCGACTCCAATATATACTGTGACATCTCGACCGGTAAACCTCGACCTTATGTCCACTCTAATTACCGGCGGAATATTTTCAGCCATTTCCACTCTATCTCCCACCCTAGAATCCGGTCCACCGTCAAGCTAATCACCGACCGTCTTGTCTGGCCAACCATGCGCAAAGACACGCATGAATGGGCAAAGCGTTGTTTATCCTGTCAGCGAAGTAAGGTACACCGCCACACCCTCACCACACCTGGCACTTTCAGTGTACCTGGCGCCCGCTTCAGACACATCCACATTGACATTGTAGGCCCACTTCTACCTTCGAACGGCCTTACGCATTTGTTGGCGTGCATTGATCGTTTCACACGATGGCCGCCAGCGACGCCCATACGCGAAATCTTAGCCCAGAACGTTGCACGGACGTTTTTGGAAACTTGGGTATCCTCTTTCGGCGCACCTACCTCCATCACTGCTGACCGCGGTTCCCAGTTCACATCCACGCCTTTTCGCGACCTGCAGCACTTACTCGATTGTAAACACTTCTGAACAACCGTCTATCACACAGCATCGAACGGCGTAGTGAAACGTTTCCATCGTCAACTTAAAGCTTTCATCCTTGCTACGGCATCTGGCTCAAACTGGTCAGAAAACCTACCACTCATTCTACTTGGCATCCGTAACACCTTCAAAGGCGACATCGGCTGCACCCCGACTTAACGCGTCTATGGCAGTACGTTACGCCTACCAGGTGAAAAGTTTACGGATGCTAGAACCACTGGCGAGATAGACCCAACGTCATACGTCACCCGTCTGAAGCTACACATGAGCGGGTTGAAGCCAACCCCGACGAGGACCACCCCGATGCAGACTCAAGTGCACGAAGACTTGTGCACTTGCCCCTTCGTGTTTGTCAGAGCTGACGCACAAAAGAAGTCCTTGCAGCCACATTATGACGGCCCGTTTAGAGTGCTCGAACGCCAAGATAAGCATTTCATCATCAGCCGTAACGGCACGCGCGATTCAGTGAGCATTGACCGTTCAAAAGTGGCCTACGTTGACCCTACAGTCTTGTCTTCTCCTCCTCCTCTTGCTGTGACTACCTATTCCTCCCATCCAGGTCTTCCGACCCAACTCATCATGCACACCCCGAAAACACTTTAAGACACCACTACTCCTGCTGAGGACGTGCAATTCTTTCATTTCCCTCCACCACAAACACGTTGCGACCACCGCACAAACCACCTGTCCGTTTTGCAAACTACCTAGAGTAATGTCATTCATCTTCTTTTCGAGCGTTTTCGTACGCTAACTAGCGCTCTGAGGGGAGTTCTGTAGCGTTCTGTACGGCACAATTCTCATCGTTTCTCACAATTTTTTCACCTTCTTCAAATTCACATGCACACTCGTTTAAATCATGTGAGTTGATTCAATTAACTAAATACACACTTCCAAGGTCGCGAGCCCTTTGTTCTCCCTCTCCGTTCGTTGTCACGTGTGTACGGATTTTGGGAGAGTTAACGGCTAACGGAATCCGCATTTACTTCAGCACATTTCTAAATTCATCGGTCTTCGGAATTATCTCGGTTGTGACTTCTAAAGTTACGTAGAACTATATGACACAGCGATTGAATGCTTCATTCCGTGTGATGGAACTCTAAACGACGCACCTTCACGAACTACTGTGAGTCAGCTGTTTTCATTTTTTCATCACTTCTTGATTTCGTATTCACACCTGAACTGTATATGGCACTTAAATCCACTACATGTGTCCCCCAGACTTTCTCGATGTCACGACCGAGATAATTCCAACGACAGATTATTGAATAAATATATTTCGCCGAACTATACGGTTGATTCGGCTGACTTATAACTTTTCCAAAGATTTGTACACCACCAACTCTGAACGCGAACAGAAAGAAGAACTCGCAAAATAGGAAGTGCAATTTTTGAAAATTATTGGTTACTCTGTGGATCGATTAACCTCGTTCGAACATCATGTGTACATGTGAGGTTGAAGAAGATGAAAAGGCATGAATACCAATAAAAATATGAATTTGAAACTAGTGTACACAACGCTACTTCATATGTTCGAAAAATCTGTACGTTAATCACGCTCTCCTGAGTGTGTTTCTCACAAATGGTTCGAGAAATAAAGCAATATCGTTATCATTATTAAACAGTTTGGTGTTACTCTAATTCACCTTTTACAAGGATATTTTGGTTACTGTTGCAACATGCTCAAGGTCGCTACGCGGAAATCGTCCTGCGACGCGCATCCGAAACCAGCGAGTGCGCAAGAATTCACTCTGTGTTGTGTAACGAGACGTGCTGCTGTGTTGTCAGCGCCGTTTTAGTTTGCGGTTGTGGAAGTCGCGTGCATGGCTTACTGAGCCTTCGGCTCATGCTTGTTCGTATTGGTTTTCTTTTCAGGACTCCTGTTCGAACCCCTACGTCAGGGGAACGTTATCCCCTGATGCGTCCACGTTGTTCGAAGTTTGGTCCGCGAAGTAACGGGCACACAAAATGCAATCGGCTGGCCAGCATTTTACAGACAAGTGCAGTTTCAGGGTGTTCGCCATTATGTGATATACCTATCGTCGAAAAAACGGTAAAGTAGTTCGGCTTCGAGGAGGGAGAACAGGAAATTTTAAAACCTGGCGAACGGTTAGGCAGACTCCAGCGCAAGACTCCGTCAATCGTTGGAAACCATCCAAAATTCGAACATCTCGCTAGTCGTTTGGCCGAGACGAGGTTTCGTGCGTCCATTCGTCGCAGGAGATTTCCTCGAACGAAGCGTGTTTGTGGGTATTAAATAAATGAATAAAATATATTTCCCAACGCATATGTATGAAGCACGCTTGGTTATGCGCGATCACTGTGGATATTTGCAAACCATAGATAAAAGAATAATTTAACAGTAGCACAAACGTGAAGTTTCTTGCAAGAATTACGTGGTCGAAGAGAAAACGACTGTAGATTATGGGACTTTGACACACGCAACAGAGAAATGGATAGTTTGCTCATTTCACCGATACAGTCTCAAAAAAATGGGATGTTACACTAATTCACTATTTACAAGATTGTGGAATGAGCGATTTTTCAAATATTTCAAGGTCACTCAAGGGAAATGTCCAAACGCCTCTTTGGAATTTTTTGCTGTTAGGGAATAAAATTGACATCCGGAACTTGTCAAGATAGATCAACTTCGGCGAGGCATGGCGGAAAATCCCAAAATCAAATGAAGGAATGGGCAGATTTCAACGCAGCTATCCGTCGATTGCTCGAAAACGTCACAAAGTTGAACATCTCGTGAACCCTTCAGCTTAGCCGAAGTTCCGTGCGTCCATCCGTCGCAGAAACATTTCCTCGCTGAATGGATAAAATGGGAATCGGGAGGGAGAACG
>QNGE01001528.1:0-161450 GCA_008508345.1 Paragonimus westermani | reverse complement strand
TCTCGAACTAGTCGTGCATATTCCGTTGTTCGTTACCGTTGAATACCGTTCCGTTATACGTTGTCTCCCTGGCCGTTATTGTGTTTTTTACTTACGTGAAGGTAGGACAAGCGAACCAGTTACAACATTATCTAGCCTACAAAAGCCCCACTGTGCATAGCGGCTTAATTCTGGGAGCCATACATTTGTTGTTATACAAGCCTACATTTTCATGGAGCACCACCACAGTGCCATCAGAAATATAGTGAAGCTACTGCAACGGATTCTAAAGTAACTGAAAGTTGGTTCACAAGCTGAGTAATTTTGATCTCAACGATCTCCGACTAGTTGTCACAATTGTTGCCGGCTCAGCTGCATATGGATAAGTTCTCATCACGTATAACCTTTCCTTGATATTTGTCTCCGACAGAGCCAACAAATGGCAGAAAAGTACCTCATGCTTTTAAGAACTTGGAAAACATCCCTCTTAGTTTGATTATGCTGCTGCTGTTAACCAGCGTAAACATGAAGAAGCCGATGTCTTGACCATATACTTCATGCGTTCTGTTCTGACGGAAGGCTGTTCAATGGAATTGTGCTGCATGTAACTCATAATGGCCCCTAAGATGAATAACCTGACTCACCCTTGCGATAGGAGACCGACTGCCTCATATTCAATAGTGATACGTCATTCTGACGAAACGCTGGCCTACCACTGAAAGACGCATCGGTAAATAACCGCTGTCTTAAATGCTTTCTGCGTTATAGGGAATGTGACAAATCAACTGTATTACACAATGCCAGGATTCAAGATTCCTGTTTAAAATCTTCTGGTGTTTCAGGGACTTTCGATGAGGTCTCCAATGCATTCGTACTCATCAACACTGCCCATGGACTCGTCTGCTTCTGACGCATCACATTTTAGGTCTCACCAAAACACATCATTTGTACTCAATCGCACAATCCTGTGGTCCCGACGGAGTGCTTGCAAAGACATTGAACGAAGTGCTTGCCTCGTAGGGCTTGAGCTTGATTAAGACTGGATGTGAGTAACTTCATCGTTCTAAGTATGATTTAAGGGTGTAATATTGGCGAACAAAAAGAAAGTCAGTCGGTTTGTATCAGCAAGTTATGTCCTGAAGTTTATGACAAAGATGTTCATAAATTGTATAGTTATTCAATTCTTACTTGTTACGTGTTCTCCTTGGGATGTGCCGTCTTCAAGAATTCTGTCGAGGATATCCAAATTCCAAGCAATCTTTTGAGGACTCAGCTTCAGAGGCTAAAAGGCAGTTGAGGAGGCCACTCGGTTATCCGAAATGACGACCAAAGCTAACCCAAAAGTCTTCGTCACATTCTTCAATCCTGTTGAACCACCCATAAGGTGGGTTGTGTTCAGAATTGAAAAAGGACTACACACACTTGCTTGTAGAATCTATAAAGAAATGAGATTGCCAAAGCAAACCTCATTCATCAAACCTGGCGTGGTAGTGCAGGTAGCATAGTGAATAACCTACTGAGCTGGGGAACATGAGTTCACAGGGCTGCATAGTACAAATCAATTCTCCCATACTTTTGAAAAACTGACCTATACCACTGACTGCCGACGAACATGAGAACTGCAGTGAGTATCGAGGCTGGAACACTTTTCTTATTAGCCATCAAACTGTGATTCAAATGGGTATCGAGCTAACACAACAAGACATGTCTGAGAATGAAACATTATATTAGCATCAAGGGTTGGAATCACTGAAGGTATTAAACTCCAGCTTAATCTAGAGCCAAGCAGTATTTAAACGGAAAAAAGGAAGAACGTGAGAGGGAATGACGCTCATAGACGTTTCGCTCAAATTGTGTCCAGATTCTTACAGCTTTGAACAATCAAAAAAGTTCCGTCAAAACAATCTTGAATAGCGGCTTGACGAAACAGAGCAGTCAAGAAGTTACAGGTATTTATTTCAGGCGCTGATTTGTACAAGTGAACGTGTGCCTACTTGGCTTACACTGAGTCCAATTAACGAACACACAGAACAGGTAAAAGAGGAATGTCACGTTACAGCTTATACTCAGACGATTGATGGATACCCATGATCAACACAATCAGGAGTAATTTAGTATTCTTCATTCAGCCATGATTCTTGACCCTGACTGCTAATTGTGCCTCCCGATCATCCTGGACCGTTTGAAGAATCACGTTTTCGCGGCGTATAATGCTGAACGTTTTGTTTCCAGCCATCTTCTTTGTTTCGAAGATATTTTCCACGGTGCTTGATGTTTGATACCACGGCGAGATGCTTTGCTCTCTGTTCAACCAGACATCGACATGTACCTTTTCTATCTGATGGCTCTGGCGGTTGTTCGAATTTGTCGAACTTATTGAAAGAAGTTTCTGTTTCTCACCCCTATTTTTTCACTCGGCGATTGCTTTTACTTCCCTGTGTGTTGCTACGAGAACTAAAATAAATGATGCGTTGTGCCTTAAAACTGAGCAGCATTCGACAGCAAAAATACAATGAAGTTCCATTCAGGATTACTTATTATGGACTGAACAGTATGAAGGACGTCGCTGTTGGGGATTTATGAAGCAGACCGGTAAAATAACATGAGGCAGAACAGTGGTAAATATATATTTCTTATGGTTTCTCACAAAACTCTACACACAGTCATTCTTTTTCGGACTGTCAACGCAGTGTCTATCGGAAGGAAGGGACAGTGGTTGATTATTACCTATACTAACTGATGGCAGAGCCGCTAGAAAAACTCTTATGTAGGTAGGTATGTTTGCTTCAGATTTACGTTAAACGGTATGACTACGAGAAGCGTTTTACATCTCATCTCAGGTTCTATTTGTTGAGTATCCTTATCAATACAATGGGAAGATTTCCACTTTATATGAACCATACACTTTATTCCGTCAATATTCGCAATTCCACTTCTAGGTTATTTATAGCCGACGAACACAGTCAGTTGAAAACGCGTTCCAACTTGTAAGATCAACAAAAACGAGTAGCAAACGGATTCCCGTTACTTATGGACAAATACTCTGAGTTATGGAAGTCACTGAAGTGCATTTTTGATTTTTTTTCCCACTCAACCTGTTGCCCATAAATTTTAATTTCTTCAGCGGTTAATTGACTCGATATTTTCGAACACTGTTTGCTTTCTGTTTGTTTGTTTTTGATCACGTGAGAGGTGCTCAGTTAAGTTAAGTGAAGCGTAGCATTTTTCGATTGTGATAAGAAATAACGAAGCTCACGAAGTTTGAAGACAAAACAAAGTTCGAATTAATCATAAGTTTGAAATACTGCTACGCCATATTTTTCAAAAATAATCTGATCTTGTTAACTCGTACTTAGCCGTCGATATGTACATACTTTTGCTGACAAACGCTGCCAGCATTGCTGGGAAGTGGACGTTGGTTAGTTATTCGACACTCGTTACAATATGGAACGGGGGTTGTGTTCTTCCCATTGGAGTATGTGTAATTTTTGTGTGCTCTGTACTTGTGTCTTTCTTAGCGTGAACAAATTAAGCTGTGAAAAACTACGTAAGATCAATTGTGATAACTAAACCACAGTTAAGCATTACAACCTATCGTATTTGAATAAAGCATAAGTGGTAGGCAAATGAAACGCAAACTGTACCTGTAAACTATAAACAGTGTTTTCAGTGTTTCATTTGGTTACGTTCCGTTGGTTTGGATTGTCTAAATTCCTTCCCTAACTTAACTCTGCGATATCCACCACGGCAAGAGCGTTAACACTGATAGATTGTGAGTACGTGTTCAACACATGTTTTTGGTGTCCAGCAAAGTGGAAGTCTAACATACGGATATATGGATACTAATGAAATGAATGCCATCTTGAAACACCGTCGCGTGATAGCTGTCCGATATGTGTACGTAGGTGTTTGGTGAACGTTAGGTATCAACAAATAAAGCACACTAAATTGTGAGTGAAATGAGTGAATTGTGAATGGAGTGCAGGTGAGAATCGCACCACCAAGAAAGAATTAGATATACATAGCACACAAAGTAAACAATATTTATTCACGGGTTTATGCATGAAAAAGAATCTAATACTATTCATTCCATTATTTAGGTTGATCGAGAAATAGAAGTGTAGCTGGCCCACCAGAACTAACTGAAGCATTTCGATCGTTAAAACACTGTACGGCTGTATACTGATACAACGAGCCAATATGCTTAAAGACAGTTTACTGATGAGTAGTCGAGGATTTGGTTTGTTTTCAAGTTGAATATACGGTTAATGAAATCAGGCAGATATGTGAAAACATGTACTCCGAGTAATTTGTAAGGGTGAATTAATTAGGTGGTTAAGAGAACGGTAGTTTCGGCTAAACCTCCAGTACGTACCATCCGACTAAAGTTTCAAATATAGCAACCGAATCATTCTTGGCTGCAGATTAGGACGATTTCTCTCGGAGCGAGCAAAGTATACTTCAGCAGAGGACTCAAAAATAATCTATTCTCCAGAAACTTGCCAGCTGTTCGCTGACCTTGTCTTTAGACCCGGGTCTGTTTAGATGGTTCTATGAGCACCGAATTCAGAACCCTAAAAAGCCACAATGGATATGTTTTTCTAGCGAAATTTAGAGCAAGATAGCTTAAGAAAGACCTGAATGTTGAGTTCCGGAACAAACTGTTTTTTATCCCGGTTGCCAAGCTACCAATAAATTAAACTCAGTTAAAAAGGATAGAAGTAATTTAGTTTATATTATAACTGTTACTTGCAGTGATTGGTTGGTAAGTCTAAGTTTAGTTTTTGCACGCGGGAGGGAAGCGTGTTGACCACAAATGCAACAGCCTCAAGAGAGGTGCCGCCGATAAATCATATCTTAGCGTCCAATCACATCAGTCCGAGCGCTTCGGTTTACCGATTATCTTCCAATTAGTCACAGCGAGCGTCCTGCTGATTTCAGATGATAACCCATTAGGGGGAGTAAATTTGCAAAGCTGGTTCTGTCAACTGCACAGTGTTATGATCGATAGCCGTGGGATTTTAGTGCCACCCTTCTGTCACCAGTTCAGTTTAGTCGAAGCCTCTGTAGCTAGGCTAATCTTCAGAATGACTGACTCTAAAGGAAAGCTTTAAACAAGTACACATCCGAGATTCCAAACAGTCTTTGGAGACCACACAGTGTTTTCCACGCCAATAATTGTGCTTGTCTCGCTTTTTCAATCACACGAGTCTGTCGAGCCTGGCGTTCAGCTGCTGTTGAATAGTGTAATATTTGACTGATATGTGGTTCATCGGCAAATCAAGCGCTTGAAGTTGATTGGTTGAGATGAAGTGAACAAATTACATTGAAGGTTGTCTTGCCACACAAAGTATTGTTAACGTGTTTCACTTGCGAATGAGGATTTATTTGCTCAATCGAGTATTTGGTAAGTTAAGCTGAAGCATGCAGATCTGTGCGGTCGCTTCATGTGAATGCAGATCAATGATTGTATCACACGATCTCCAAGCTGTCACACACATATCCAGATATGTTACAGCTGAACTTACAAGACCTACTGGCTCTACAGAGTCACCGCATAAAACAAACCCGTAGGAATGGAAATATATGTTTATTACTTCTATAAGGAATAAGAATTGGGTTTAAAAATTCAAATAATGTAATTTTTTTCAAACAGAGCTTAAGATGACTTGGTACGCATAACTTGTGGCATTTTGGCATTTAATCCCACAAAGTGTTTTATATGACCTTCTAGTTCTTCAATCTCACTTGCCAATCTTCGTTTCCGACGCTCATATTAACAGCAGCAGAATTTTGTTCGGAAACTTGTACAGTGTGCGTGAGGTCCGTAGGGATCCTCGACGCCCTTACCAGTTACGCTGATAGAAGGCCAACAGTTGTGATGAGTCCGGAGAGATCGTTAGCTACGATCCATATCAAAAGCAATGTTTCAACTTCTCAGACCTCTTCAGACTTGATACGTGGTAGGCAGAGTGTGGATTGGACTGTGTCTTCTCTTGAGAGGATCGGGCAACCTGATCATTGCTCACAAGCGAGAGTGGTTGAGCGTTCAGATTTGATAATTCGGTCGTGCCTAATGTGAGGTCAATGGCGCAGTGGTCAACACGGTTGCCTCATGATTGGAATGGCCGGAGTTCAAATCCCGGCCGTGGCAAGGATATGCACTACTGATGAACTCGAATGAAAGCGAAGCTCGAGTCTAGTGCTGGCTGGGGAGTCTATCTGAATACGAAGGGGGCGATCAAATGTGAGTGATGTTCAACTTGAAAATAAACCAAATCCTAAACTACTCATCAGTAATCTAAAAATGATTGCATTATTAGAACGTAGAAACAGAAAGTTATGTCAAACATATCTCTTTTGCTTACTTCTGAATAGTTGTGTTGTGTACTTATGAATCTTTGACACATTCCCGTCAATGCATACATGTGGCTAGTGGGATCATTCATTGAACTAACTCAGTACCCCCATCTGATGTGGTCTCTCTCATCGCGTTTGTTTTGCATCACGTGTAATTAGGCCTATTCAGATGGACAAAGAGTTAGTATCATCACTGTGGCTGATGCAGGCAAGTTGTGACTTGTTCGGTAACACGTCCTGTAAATGTGAAGGCGTGTGTTCTTCATGTTTAGCAATTCTTGACGTTGAAGCTATTGACCATTAAGAAACGTTCCTATGCAGACCGGTGTTTAACTGTTAAATAACCAATCAAGAGTTATTACAATAGAAACATATGATCGGGTGCATAACTCGTCATCAGGCTTTATTCACATAGTCAGTTCACCGAGAAAAGTCATCTGAACAAACGCTACCTCAGGTAGACGAAACTTAAGAATCGGTTGCTCTATTCCAATACCGATGTGCATTACTCACTTTTGTTTGTAATCCTTCAGCACCATCTGGACTGCGGTATAGTTGAACCTAATGCACTCTTCTGGTTAGAAACATCTGTTAGATCTGGATTGATTTATTCTTCTTCACACCAAGTGTTTAGCTATTTGGAAGCAAGTTTCGGTGAACTTCTAATCACAGCTTCTCATTTGGATCAGGAATTTAGAAGCTCTTTACCACAGTCAGTAATCTTAGACAAATTAGCCTACGCGCTCACATATACGCGTGTGCGTAACTTAACCTATATTTATGCGTATCTTTCGATGCTGGTGAATGTTTTCTAGTTAATTAAGTGTAGATATTTGCTGCAGGAAGCTGTCCGGTTCGAACTGGAATACCGAGTTTAAATTGAGCAAAAAATACTGTTTCGGTCAATGAAAAAATTTGTACATGTAAGATTGAGCGAGTTCTAGTTAAGCTGTGAACAACAAACTCATCATATAAGTGCACACCTGTAGGTGAAATTTTGATTATAGATTAAATTTGCATACCAAGATCACTTTGGTTCTGAATATGATGGGTAACCACGATTACAATATAAGGTGGTAAGGAATCCGGATATCCGAAACTATTTCAGATTTGATTTTGATGTTCCACATATCGAGTCGGCTGGTAAGTCACCATCTGAAGACATACTGACCTAATCCGTTTGGATAATTAGTCATAGCCACCACTGTTTTGGTACCTGTTTATCTTGTCGTTGAACAGTAGGTCACAGGTTGTTATCAGTATGAACCATTTATACAGCTCGTAAGCTTCAATTGCCTAGAGTGAGCTACTGATAGGTTGCCCAAGTAGTTTCGACGGTAGTCAAAAGTCAATTCTTAAAATTGGTTTGTCATCCGCTTTGTAAGCTATTCTCTTAACAAAGAAAATTTTAAAAAATCATTCAGGGAAAATATTCACACTCAAACAAGGGATCACTGGCAGCAGTGGGTGATCGTATTTGCATGGAAAAAACCTCACCGAAAAGTACAAGCTGATTAGTAAATGTTGTTATTGCACCCGCTTGTATACTGTACATAAAAAGCACAGGGAAAATTTACATATATTCGAAACAGTTAGTCCAACGAAGAACTTTTTAGCAGATGAAGAAATTATTCAGCTCGCTCAGGTTATTCAGTTTGCACTGGAGTATCGACTAAAAATTTATTCCCACGAAACTAATAATTCATTGTGTCAAATATCGAACTACCAGTTTAAGGCTTTTCAAACGGCTGTGAGAAAGTAACTTGATATAACGAAAGAAGGGAAAGCTGTCGTGTATCTTGTACCAATCCAAATCACTGGCATCTAGCTCAAATACATCATCGATCAGACGTGTCATGTGTCGGTGCGTTGTGTGAAAATTTGACAAACAGAACTTTTAGTTGCTTTAACAAAATGAAATTGGTGCCAGGCCACCAGGTTGATCTCATTCTGAATATCGAGTCCTAAAGAAATATAATGACCGCTTGAGTTGTAAATCTTGATAAAAACTTTACTAACAGCACTACAAGACACTCCTTTGCTAGGTTGCCAAAACATTACGGCCATGTTCACGCCCAATTAACACCAAGCGCAAGGAAGTTTTTGGAGTGGTCAAACGTAGTCGCCGCCAAACCTTCCGAAGATATATCGTTTAACGCAACACCGAAAAGTGGTCAAGAACGATGGAGGGCTTATGTGGGAATACTACTGACGGTTTGTGTAAGGACGAGCTAGTTAAAAATCAAATTAAATTAAAGGTTGGCAGTCAGTCATCATCTTCGAGGTGTTTTCATCGAATGATTTGGGTGGAATGACATAACTGGGTGGGAGTAGAGTCGTAACACATTACATTACTAAACCGGAGATTTTCGTCTTATTGCTCAATAAGACCACCAGATAGATGAGTATAAAAATATCTCAGTCCTCAAGTTATCTGTCGAGTTAATGAGTGCACCAAAGGAAGTATACAAAAACATGTCCTGTCGCTCATACAATGTTTAACTGGAGAATTCTGAAAAGACATGTTTCTAAAGAGACTGAAAGGACTGTATTTTACTGAAAACACCCATACTTTCGACATATTCAAACATACCTCCATAAGTTATTCGAGGTAGTTTTTGACATGTGGGCAACCAAAATGAATTTTTCACAGGCTACATTTTTAAATATACGGGTGAATAAAATTCTCAAGTTTATAGTAAACATTACGCAATGTACGTTATAGATACAAAAAATAACCCGCTATTTAACAAAAAGAAGTTACTCACCCTACAGAAAACGAAAATGCAAAATAATCAGGGTAGGAAAGACTCGGCAATCGACAGCCACAACTCGTGTTACCGAGTAGCAAGAAGAGAATTGGCCTGGTTGTAACATTATTAACAAAAGTAAATGTGAGCGCACTGTCCGTAAAATACCGGTACACAGCAAAACGGATATGCGTACATATAGTCAGCTGGCCTTTCGAAAAGATGTTCAACAAAGTCCAATATTTCATGAAAAGACCATGATGCGGGCTATCAGGATGTGAATCATTTGCTCAAGAGTACCAAAGCGACTAAGATTGATTAACACTAAACTCATCAGAGCAGGGACAGGACAAACATTGCAGGATATTTACATTTCGACTTGTCTCATCAGCCACATGCTAAATACGGACAGAGCATACGACAAAGGCGTATGACAAAACTAGCTGAACGGAGTGAACTTTGGGTCAAAAGGCCGCTACTAGGGGACGTGGACAGTGTGTGCCATCACCTTTTGTGCACGCAACACTGGCTTTCTCTGTTGGGTGAGCACAGCTAAACTGATGGCCAGAATCTCGGGGTTTGGGCGTCGTAGCAACGTAGTGAACGACTTGGTTAGATCGATGTTGTGACCTATCTTCAGAATGTGCTTCGCAATCGACGAAGTACCGATTTCGTGTTCGGTTGTTCCTTTGACTGTCCGTTTGCTCAGCAGACTGAATAAACCATTATTTAAGATGTTCGGCCATACATTGACGCAAGACCGGTCCGTTCTGTCGATGCAACTATCACTGCAACTACAAGTGAGCTGATAAACGATTTGTGAGACAGAGTATATAGATGTTTCACGTCTAGCGTTTCCATAACTAACTCCCGGAGTTGATGATAAGAGGCACAATTCATCTACAGAATATGTGTGACTCACCACTGACTGAAGCTATGATGGATAAATAGTCTTCCTCGAAATGCAATTTTATGAACACCTGTTTTTCTTCGCTGTCGGCGCCGTCAGTTCGGTATTTTTAGTGAACTCTGCAATTCGGTACAGAAATTTTCTGTCCATTTTGTCAAGGTGAAAAGTGGAGTGAACGCAACGGGGTTTGATTTAATTCAGAACAACTTTCCCAATCTGACAGTTGTGCACATTTGTGTCGGAGCGCCACTTCGTAAGCGTGAGACTGACGATTTTGTGGCGACGAGCTGAGAATACTGCATTTATTTTGGTTAGCTGTGTTGAACAATCTGAAGGCACAACTTTAATTTTTCACTCGAGTTTGATCAGTCCCGTTTTGCCAAACGGATACCAAATTAAGAGATGAATTGTTATCAGGACTGAAGTGCAAGCAGCTAAGTTTTTTGGAAGGACGTGTGTTAATTGAGAAAATAAGTCGTGAAGAACGTATTTTTTTGATAAAAATTCAATTAGATTTGTATTCTGGACAGACAAACAGAAAACTGAAGTTGTCGTCTGTCGCATTACTCTGAAACGAAACATTTATCTAAACGAGGATTTTCCATTGTATACTAAACTGTCTTCCACATGAGCATAATATCACTGACCTACAGATCTGACCGTGTGTAATATGGTTGATCCAATCATACTCACAGTGAAAGAAGGGTTAGAAACTCAGTGTGTGTTTACAAAACCAAACATTCGTCTGTGGCCAGCAAGCACAGTTGAATTGTGATGGCATGTTTATCCAATTGCAACGTCGGTTTCTACTATGAAGTGAGAGTCCTCCATAAGAGAGACAGTCGCTTTGGTGTACGTCTTAGTAATTCTAACGTAAAGCAGTACAGGAGGATACTGTATCGTACAGTTTAAACCAGCAGGCGTGGACGGATTGAGTTTGAATTTTGTAATAGAGCGTGATACAGTGTTGTTTGCGCCGTTTTAGTTTACGTTTGTGAGTCGTGTGCATGGCTTACTCGGTCGTGGGTTTATGCTGTTCCTTGTTGTTTCCTTTTACAGGACTGTGGGTGGAACCCCTACTTCGGAAGAGTGCTATTCCCCAGTGACTCCACTTTGCCCCAAGATTGGTTTGCGAGTGTTACAGACACTAAAGGTAAAAACAACCGTCTTGCATGTTGCAATAAACAAGGAATAGAAAACGCAGTCATATAACACAAATACTCTGACGTATTTGTTTGAAGGAACAAACAGATATAAATTATAACACTAAACAATTTGAGAGTGTTACTGGCATGTTCATTAGGCCACTAGAAGAAATGTGGACGATGACACAGACATTACTGGCATCAATTGTAACTGTGCATTCGAACGTACCTTCTTGTCTAGTCCCTTTTGAGGAAGCTCCCTCAACTCTGCCACAGATTTTGCCAAAGTTTGTTAATAGCGAATCTTCCTGTCATGACCTGGAGCAGAACGTGTGAAGTTAACGTGTTGACCAGTAGTTCACGGACTCCAAAATAAGCACTATTAAATTACTCCAAGTAAATTTTCAAACAAGTTTGTTTGCAGGAAATCCTTGACTTATACTATCATCTCAGTGGGATACGCGGTAACCGTTCTGTCGGCTTCAAGTAACAGTCAGGCTATACCACCGATTTTGTTAAATAGTGTGAAAAAGCTGGCTTAGGTAAACCGTAGTGGCCTGTTACTAAAACCCAATTAGTTAGATTGTGGACGTTTACTGATAACGCCTAAAATCGACCAATTCTGGCTGAGGCCGACTGTGTTGTTGACTACGTTGACTGTATCTGTAAGCACTTTTCTCTTTGAAAATAAAAAATTTCGTAATTTAGTATATGCATTGTTCTTTCTTAGTCATTGAGACTTTTCATTTCAAATGTTAGAGATATTTTGGAAGTGTTTCTTCTAACAAGATTGCTTCATACTATGAATATGCAGCGGCAACTCATGTGGAGGATTTCGTTCGTTCCATAAACTCCAGTTTGTTCCGAAACCCTTTTAAACGGAGATTTTAATGTAGTTTGCTTTCATTTACAAAACAGTGTTCTAGAGAAATATTGTATTGTTTGAGGCAGTACAGCGCCAAAACGAATGTGGTGTGAAATCGTAATAAACGAAGTTTATTAACAAAGTGAATAATGATGTTTAAATAGTTGTATAAATCCCCTTGATGTTACATATGGATTCAGTCCAAGCGAAGTGATGTATCGTTATGCCATCACAAGAATACGATGTCCAGCCACACTGAATTTTAATAGCTTTGGGGCTTTGCTAATAAACGTTGTCATATTACTAATGTTTAATATTTTTTCTGTAGGTACATGATAAAAAGTCAGTACCATGTATTTTGGAAGTTCTACCTAACAAAAGTTTTAATGGCTATACTGAATCATCTTTGATCAACCTACACAGATATGGGGCCACTTGTACACCCTGCCGTCTATCGGGCTACAATACCTGATGCTTTATCAAAGAGAAGAATGTGTGTAAATTCTCAAGCACAGTTAATGAAAACCTCAACTTAATTGACAATGTGTAAAATAAAGGTAATGATAAACTTATTCACACGTATTACCGGGTAAAAAGTCCCTTAAAAAGGAATCTAATTCAGTCAACGTGTTTACACGTTAACCAACATGGGTTTGAAAAAACCAGTAAACAGTGAATACACCTGTTTATTGCAACCAGAAGGATGTTGGACTGGTAAGCAAGATATTATAAAGTACTGCAAAAGTACTGGGTGCACACAAATTTGAAATATAAACGTTTTAATCAGGAACATATTGCCGTTGTGAACGTAGCGGTGTCGTGAGCCAAATTAGCATGCTTTTGTTAAACTTGATAATTTGTGTGATATTAGTTACAGATTAAGGTTTATTGTTGTGAAGGTTAGCTGTTTGATTGTTCGGATTTATTACTTGAACGCATACCATCAATGTAGTGTGAAATAAGCACAGAATTCCTCGATTTCCCATAAGATCTTCAATGTTATGCCATAAATTATGTGACACCTGACTAAGTGGCTCAGCATTTTATAGAGGGAATTACTAAATAGTGACGAAACTATGACGATAACCTGATTAAGATAATTCCCGATCACAACAGCAAAAAATATGTCAGTTTGAGTCTGAGCATTACGATTTACTACCTCACTTCCATTTGCACTCACCAAAGTATTGCAGAAAGTATCAGAGATGGACTTCACGAAACCACCAGTCTACTTCAAGGTACAACCTAACAAAGGAATTTGGTAGAGTAACAGTTTTTCGTTTTCTTTCGGAAACACAATGCGTCTTTTTGGTGTCTGAAGGAAAAAAATTACGCCAACAACCCCTCATATATTCCGATATCATCTTCTGATTATTAACCAGAACTGCAGATCAGTCAGTATTCACGTATTTGTTTTGTTCGACCTAAGTTTAAGCCGTCTTCTGACTGAAGTATTACGAGTCATTTGGATTTTAAGTGCTAAATGTTAATACAATGTATACCGCGAATTGATACCAGAAGTTATACAACCCGCGCTTCGTGTCATTAAAAAAACACCACAAAGAAATCTCTGGTGGTTTCAAGCTTGCATATTTGTGGAGCTGGACCCAACTTTAACTATAAAATTAAGGTTCATTGTCGGTCGAGGAAGCAGGGGTGCTAACCGGTAAGGTGAGAAGTCAGAAACAGACTTTGTGTAACTTAGTCCTAGAATACATTCGCCGCATCTCATCTGGTACACAGTGCTGTCTGCAGGTTTATATGACAACGTTCAGTGGACGTTGTAAAGCCGGACGACAGAACCACTAACAACATGCGTGTCAGTGCGTACCACTTACCAGGAAAATCTTGGGCTAGTGAATAAGTCTTTCTGTAAAAAGACAGGTGGTTTCCACTTGTCAGCTGCTGTTCTCCCAGGTAAGCGAGGAAGAATTCGATTCTCCTCCGTAACAGCCACAAGGTTTGCTCCGAGTTTAATTGAAGTCGACTAGTCAACACGTGTCCAGCGAGTGATGTCGCTTTCTGGCAGGATTATGACTACGTGATTTCCGTGACCGTGTTACGGACCAAAACTGGGATGAGCTTGTTGTCCCGGTCACGTAGGCGGCGCTTCGCTCTGCTTATATAAACGACCCAGCAGTCATTAACATTCATGAATGATGTGGCGATGTTTACAACGGTGGTGATTTGATCCGGCACGACCAGTTTGGCCGCTTGGAAAGTGTGGCAAGTGACTGTCGTGAGTCAGGTATTCAAAGGGGTACTAACGTCATCGCCCACGTAAGGTAAACGAAGGTAGAAGTTTATTTTGTAAATTGTTGGAGAGATTGTGACAATAGGCTATTGCCTGCCTAATTTCTCAACAAAGACAGATAGAATGATTCTCAGCGACGACATCCCCTTGGTAAATGTTTCATTCGAACAGATTCGTCTTGTACAATAAAACGTAGCTCTGAATAAATCGCATTTCTACTGAATCGGCAAAAGTTGGGAAAGCTCAGGCGTTGTCCCTTCCAAATCTGTTTCTGAAAATCGAACCGCAGTGCAGAGGCGTTATTGCCATTCTCACGGATACCCCGTTGGCGTTCCAAGTGATCACTAGCCAGCTTTTTTCGAACAGAGGAAGTAGTCTCACAAATGTTGCAGCTCGGCACTGGATTTAACATCTGTTGCAAGTTCTCATGGAAAAATCGGGTTGATCACTGCGTCATAGACCTCATATCAAACCCAGCCGAATTGTCAAACCTAACCGTTTTGGTGGCATTCAGACCCATTCAGATGCGACACTGTGCAGTACTGACGGATGCTATCAGGAACAAGACTCGTGTCTCGTGGCCTCAGTAAACAGGGCCAGCTGAAAACTCAAAGTAATAAAGCTGCGGTCGTTTGCCGGTCACTTTTATTTTCTATAAGGCAGAAGATATTCACCTTTTGCTGTCGTTCACGGCAAAGCTTTTCAGGGGTCCTCCCTACGTAAAAATGTACTCGCTCAATAGGAAAAGCCTTTGATGAAAGTTACCTCTCATGAAACAGCGGAAACAAAGGCGACAGCTTCCATTTGTGACCAACAAAAACACACAGTTTCCAGTAAATTAATAACCCATCTAGGTGGCGCCAAGATTCTGTCTTGCACAAAATTCTCAGCTGTCGCATAATAACCCTTATTCAATGCATTTACCGCATGTTTTGTGTGTGCGCACTTATTGAAAATAGACACACATACTGGAAGTTCTTAAGTCTTGTCTCACGGTTTTCTGCTTATCTTCGATAACTTGTCCGTGTCCAAAAACTTGTCATCTGTACTAACTGTAACTGACTCACTTCAATTAACACAAAAAGTGGACAGTGGAACATGGTATCTGTAAAATAGTGCTTGTTATCACAATCTGGCTGCGGAGTGCGTTGAACCCACTGTTTACGCAGAAGATAAATAATTGAAACGCTGACAGTCTGTACACCAGGTAGACGCCATAGAGCACAGTACCAAGCTTAATGTGGTTATCTTGCAAATTTTGCTTACCAGAGGTTACCACAGATAAAGGAATGTAAATTGTTAGCACTTAAAATCTGTGATGGTAAAGTTAAATAATACATCCCTGAAACGTCATTGTCTAAAATCGATCATCAATGTTTTTGGTTCTTCTGCAAGCGAGCATGCATCCATTACAGTCAAGATCGGAACAACTGTCCTTTAATTTGCTAGTGTTCACTGAGATCAACTAATCGTGAGAACTTTTCTCAGCCTTCTCCGGAAATAAGGCGGATGTTTGCCCGTTTATATATATATATATATATATAGATATATATGGGAATGAAAACGAAAGAACCAGTGAAAGTTATCCACATATCCTCCTGAAACCCTGTTAGCCGCAAGCGCATGATCGGGATAAAAATGAGACAGAAAATACAAGCCATTTAAGCGTACCGTCGATCATTCACTTCAGCAGGGCTACTGACCCACTGTGGATAGAACAGACGGGTTTTTTGTAAGTGAAATTCAAAGGGTATCGTATAAGCAGACAACCTAAAAACAACCTGGTCGTTCTAAATGATTTAATACTTTCAAATTTATACGTTATATTTTCCAATGAATCAAGACATTTTAAGCTGCTGATTCACATTAGTTGTTCACACAAATGTGCTGTTACAGAAGGTGCCGGTGGAAATTCGCAAACCTGATTTATTTGCAATGCTCTGTACATATTTATGGAACCAGAAGCTCAGAACACTACTATCACGTCCTTACCGTTCAGCGTGTTACATCATCCGAGAACAGCTGTCACACGCGTGTTTGGCTTTCTAAGTGTGCATTTCAGTTCGTTATCAAGTTAACAGGTCAGGAATCACAGTTGTGGTTTGGCTGTGATGAACATTGTGCTTCAAATACAGGTATGTTCTGACGTCACCCTTTTAATTCACATACGAGTGAGATGTTTGGCACCTTGAAAAATAGTTTTCCAATCCGTTGAGGCATGTTTGATTGTTCGTAGAAAGTCGATTCTAGCCTTTGCTTAATTTTTCCAAATTGAGCTGTGTGCAGTGAAAAATCACGTTTAATTTTGTATTACAAATGCAAGTAAAATATTTGCCCGTTTCTTTCTGTTAAATGCCATTAACTTTCTATCAAACCTTTTTTCTTGGTACTGTTTAACATGCTCTCACCTTCATATGCACCCGATTGTTTTAACGAGCTTATTCCCCGTTTACTATTCGCGGACTCGTATTTAGTTTTTCCATTCTGAGCGCCTTTCTGTTAGGTAGTGTAACATGCAGGCCAGCCGCTTCCGCTCTAACTATCCGTGGCACTTGTGGATCGAATTTGGGACGATGTGAAGGCACTGGGGAACAGTGTTCTTTCGAAGTAGGGGTTCTGACAAAAGTTCTCTGAAGGGAAACAATATGAACGAGCATGAGCCAAAAGCCGAGTAAGCCATGCACGCGACTTACACAAACGCAAACTAAAACGGCACCGACAACACAGCAGCGCACCCCGTTACGCAAATCAAATTCAATTCATGCGGCGCTCGCTGGATTTGGTTGCGCGTTACAGTAATATATTTATCCAGTCATGTCACATCCAAGGCCAGATAGTACCTTTATTGTAATTTTATCAGAGTGCCGTATAAATTCCACTCATTTCGATCACGTTTTCTGATGTTTTCTCAACTTGAAAAACAGTCCGGTTAACTCGACTGTCTGAATAAGCGTTGTTAGAGTTGCCGAGTACGTGTTATCGAGTGAATTGTCCTAAATTGCCAGCTGCGAGTTGCTAACTTTGTTTGAGTGTGTTGCCTTTTGTGTAACTGTTAACACTAGCTCAACTGGGTGTTTCTTCACTTAAAACGACCATGCTTGTTGTGGCATCCATCATGACTCCTAGTATCCGCAAGTATATTAATAAGTCTGATGTGATGACGAAGTAAACGTAGACAATTAGCACTTCCGGGACCGCTTTTATTCTCAAAATAACTCAGTGGATTTCATTGTTTAGCCTTTTTTAACCGCACTGTTCATGCCTTTGGAAGTGAAACCCTGTTCCAACCTATTCCATCGCCAACCGACTGAAAGTGAGGGAGCTAAGCACTCGACCACTTTCACTTGTGAGCAACGATCAGGTTGCCCAATCGTCTGGAGAGGAGACACAGTAACTGTCCTGTTAGCTCCAATCGATAACCTCGCGATTAATATTTCCGAGACAGGTCGAAATAACTGATCTCATTGAATCTGCTGGGTGATATAGATAATGTGAGCGAAACTCTTGTGCGAATGAGGCTGGCTGCAAATTTTATCTGAATGCGGAGGCCACCATCAAATGTGAGTGATGTTGAACTTGAAGATAAACCAGATCTTCGACTACTCATCAGTAGTGGTCATTTTATTGTTAAATTCTAGTTTAAAAATAACACTTTATGTGATATAAAGGAGGTTCGTTGACGTGTATAATAACTGTTTCCCACAGTCCAGGGATTCAAGCAACCCAGTGGTTCACTGCATCATGTGAATGTGCGTTTGGATAAGTGTACCAGTTGAAATAGTGAAAATATAAGTCACGGGAACAAAACGCGGTGTCCAGAGCTTATTTCTCGTGGTTGACAGTCAGGCTAATCCCAGAATATCATATGATGTGGGACCAACCAGCAAGTACCTCCTGAGGACATATTCGGGCCCTAAATTTTATATGTTCTCGTTCCATTTTTGAACCCAGAGAACGAAATCAGCAAAAACTAGGAGTTTGTCAAATTGAGCCAATGTGTCGGAAGCACTGAATGTCTTATAGGCTTGCTGGTTTTATGTACCCCTTTGACGTGTACTGTTTTTACACGCAATAATATACACGAGTCAGTTTGGCACACTGTGCTGAGGATGCCCGTCGGTGTCGGTTTTTAGCCGCATCCAGGTGCATATGAAGAACACCGGTTTGGCACTGTACAGTATGAAATCACCCGTTGATGTGAATCAGACAATTATTCAGTAGGAAGAATACGAACCAGATGATCGTTAACGTGGTTTTTTTCAGGGTAGTGTCGCTCCTGAGAGAGTGAATGTTCACATAAACGGCGCCAGAGCGGGAGTGCAGTTTTGCGCACTCGGGTACGAGTGACTCTAACAGCAATCCAAATTTGGAAACTTCATGGAGCTGACAAAATGTTTAGATAAGCGACAGAAACTTTAAAATTGTCTTCTTCATTACACAGAAGCACATTTTTTGTACACAAGTAATGGAATGTTTGAATCCAACTTGTGCACAACATTTTTCAGAAGAGAAAGAGGTTTCACATTGAATCTACTGGACAGTATTTTGGCGATATCAGATTAGAGTGGCTGACAAGCAAAATCAAAAAGAGTACACGATCACCAATTTTGGTATAGTAATTTGATAGTGTGCTTCAAACAGAGACCCATAGCCGAATTATAAGACAGGCTGTTCTGAGTGAGGTTTTGTCTTTTTCGGAGATCACCTCAGCCGTTTTCACCCCTTGAATGAGAACATAAGGAATCACTAACTTGACAACAAGTTTAACGGACGCACACCGTGTGAAGTTAACAGGTAGGCAATTTTGTGCAATCTGAATACACATGCATACTGGCTTGCCGATGAGCTCACAACCTAGTTGGTTGTAGCAAGAGTGACGATGCCCCCTGTTTATGCTCTCCTGTCCTCTTTTTGGATGGTGAGAAACTGTATTTTACAGTTCGTAGATGTAGAATAAAGATGAATAAAAACAAAGTATAGATTCTGTAAAGCTGCCAGCATATAGCAGGTGCAACGAAATCTGAAACGCGATGAAACATCTTTTGTCGGATGTGCGCATTTATTGAGGTGGCTGACTTGTATGGGCTATTGGTTGGAAAGGTTGTGGTACAGAGTTTTTTCACGTATGTGCCGACGGAGTAGAATTTCGGACTCAGTCTATTCACAGCTGAGCATTATGTTTTACTGTGGAAGGATTCTTCAGTTGAAGCAATTTTTTAAAATAATTATTCTGCTTCTTCCATAACCCAGTTCTAGCCCATTGCACTTCAGACGTTCATTCGTGTTCACTAAAGAGTAATGTGCCAGTTGATAAACCCCGGTTTGCAATACTTTTTTGTTCAAAACTAGGCCATTGAAATTGACTTGAAATTAATTGAAATTTGATCTAATTCTCCATTCTTTGTGGACAGAGATGTTACTGCGTCCTATAATTCTTTCAGTGGCTTATCCGTGATCACTTTCCGTAAATGACCAATCATTTTTAAGATACGAAAGATAGGCCTGTATGTTTGTTTCTAAAGATGGAACGATTATGCGAGAGGACACAGCTTCAGGGTTGAGAAATCAACAAATTCATCCCAATAGACTTAGTTTTCGGCCATTATCACAAACTTTGTTGACGGACTTGAACTAGAGTCCTCAAATCTCGTTCGGCTACTGATACGAGTTGTTTTGTGTTTCCGAGGTAGAAGGCGGCAAAAATTTGATAGCGAGTTTACATGACTTCACATCCATTGACACTAACCAATAAGTTATTTATATGAGGCACTGACTTAGACTTCTCAAACAGCTTGGAATGTTCTTTCTACATCTTCTGGCATTCTGGAAAACGCTGTGCGTTCGCACCATCAGCGTAAAAAAACATTAGTGATTGTGCAAGGTGGGTATTTCCAAGAGGGAAGAAGTGGGCAATGTGGACCTTAATGTGGAATTTTAGGAAACACTGCGTTCATAAAATCTACGTAACACACATCGGCTAGACAGATTCTAACAGCATTACAATATATACGTGAACTAAATAACTGATACTCTAACCAAGTGATCGCAACTATCTGAAAGTGTCTAATCGGGGTAATCACTGGTATATTGGCTAATCGAAAGTGTCAACCCAAACAGTTTGGAACACAGAATCTTGGACAGACACACACAAGTGTCAGCGCCTAGAAAAATCATGGGAATTGTACCATGTAGTCGTAAATACTAAACTAGGGATTTCACGGACGGTCACGCTATGCACAGTTTCAGACACATCTTTGACCAAGGATGAATTTCGCACTTGGGTCAACACTAACTTGTGAAACTTCCAGTGTTTAAGTAATTGCTTTGTAAATGCTGCACCAATCTAAGGGTGTGATGAATGTTCAGTCCGTTCTATTTAGTCTCCACAGTGATTACGTGAGAATGATCAAAGTATTCTGCGGTTAACACATCATTACTGGCTATTCTGTTTCACTGCTATAAGAAATGGCATTTTGCGCAACAGTAAAGACAACTAAGGCGCTTAATGTATTCTAGGTTTTGTGGTGTTCAATTTATTCAACGCGTAGGTCACCCATAAAAGGGATTTGCAAGCACTTCTCTTTTCACCATTTGGCTAGTTTTTCCAGTACTTTTAAAACTGAGATTATCGATGTGTTGATCAAGTGCTTTCGGCAATTCTTTCTCAAGTCAGTACAGTTACATTGGTTTCGTCAAGATGTTTCATGAGACAAATCGCAAAATATCAAGAATTGACTGATAATGGGTGTTTATACAGCTCGCTGTTAAACACGGAGTGAGCATTAAGGGTGCATTGTGAAAGTAATTGGTTTAGATGGGATTTTTGTAATTCCAGTACGCGTTCCGGTTGTTTCATTTGATCATACAAAAGTGTTTTCTCTATCAAACGAACACTTGTGAGTAGCGAAGTTACAACAAGCGAGCTGATATGCACGTGTCTAACATTGATATCTCTTATGGAATCCACAAACTCGAAAGTGTCACGAAAACTACATGGGCATAATTTCCGTCGTATGGGCTCTAGTATTTCCGCTTACCACTTGGTAGTTGCGTGATACGATAAATCGCAAATAACAAGTATCGGTCTAAATGGATAATCACTTTTGTAAATCTTGGTGAGTCCATATGAATGTGAAATGATTCAACCAGTTGGTTTGGTCAAACCGAGTTTGTGTGATAAGACCCTGTTACACTAATCGTTTTAAGGAACTAGTGAGCTGTTTTTCAACAGGCTCCGCTTTGTCTTTCTCATGTTCTGTTTTTTGAATTTTGCTAGCATCTGAAAGTATCGATAGCATCTTGCAAATACAATCAGATTTGTACAGAATCACGATTCCAGCTCTTTGTCTGGCCGAGTGAGTAGGATACCATCACGCTTGCGCAAAATCTAAGGGCATCCATTTGGTTTTGGGTTATTGGACTCTTATGAAATGCAGCGGATTGGCGATACTTGTAAGAGTTTCTATGTACCTCAGATTTAAATTGCTGGAGACTGACATCACACGAGGCCTCAGTTAGTGTGTTGTTTAATGGGTTCTAAAATTCAACTTTAACTTAGGGCATGAGCAACAAAACAGGTCCAAGCGACAATACATCAAGCAGAGTATCGTTAAGCCCGATATTAAAAGCTGTGAACGTAACTTTGTGGGTTCCTTGGTAATTGTGATAGAATTTTTACACACCTAAGTCCGTGTTTAAGGTTTAACTGCTTCTTTCTCGTCTGTTTGGATACTTTTTTACTCACCTATTTCTCACAATCAGGACTTTCTTTGATTGCCAATTGTATTTCGCAGCTCGCCGTTCACCAAGATTCCAGTGCAGTTATGATGCCATGCAGTATTCAACTGGTGGGAACTGTGCCGTTCCAGTGATATTTTACCCAAAGGAATGCGGCATTTACGATGAGCAACCCAGCACAAAATCGGCTACACACTACCTTTGATGCAGTCTCTCAGACATTCGATAAAAACAATCGGTTTCACAGGTCTGGTACTGAGGTTAATTAATAATTTCTTGAATGGACTTCCCCTTGAATTTACCACCTAAGTGATGTACGCATGCAAGACGTAAGCAGAACTGTGAATCAGGATTACTCCAATAAGTTGTCATAAAATTTCACTCTTACCCTAGTTGAATAAGACAATCTGAATGTTTGTTGTTCGATATGCATCGTCAACGAATTCAGCTACCGATTTCTTATCATGATATTCACATCTAGAAGTTCGATAACCCGATGCCATTTGCATGTGACATGAGGTTGCTACTGATGTGAGAAGAGGAACGCAATAAAATGAGCTGTTCACACCATAGTCTTTAGTGCTCTTACCATCTGCGAGTTCGAAAAGTTTGGCATTTTAGAAAGTAGTCGGCAGTTGATTTCCTTCCGGTTTAATGGCCCACGACAAAATACGTTATTAATATCACCCTAATCCTTTAGCTTTGCTAGACCATTCATCTAATCTCTTGTTTACTTACGAACTGGGTAGTAATATGATCGGAAAAACTGTGGTCGAAGCGGTTGCTTTATAAAAATCAAAGCCATAAATGAAATCCCGGTCACAATGGTGATGATGTTGATGATATGCAAAACTTAATGATCGTAACGACAGTAAACTCTGTCCGAATGAAACATCATGATCATATTTGTCTGGTGTTCAACTTATGTTCGTAGTTTTGAAATAATTGTAATCGGCAACATAGAACTTATCAGTAACGTCAGAGGTATTCTTTCACTGTAGTGGTTTATCCTATGGTTAAGCAAAAACGAGGCCTTAAAGTGGATAATTCTTTGTGATTACTGCCATGATCCATTCAGAATGGTAGGAATATGGTCCGTGTACTTAAAACAATTGTGCGATTGTAAAGAACGGATTGGTATCAAAAAGAATATTATTTAGTTGATCAAAAACAGACTTTCCTGTTTAACATAACTTGGAAAGCATCCATAGGGCTATATTTTGTGCCTTCTAGCGTCACGGTTACAGCAAAGGTCATGTTGAAAATGTTTATAGGCTTGTAATGTGGGGCGGGGACATGCAAAATTATTTTAAATTCGCAGTATATGGATTCTTGTAAAAGTGACGCAGGTAAGACTAAGGACCAACTGTGCGTATTCAATGTAGAAAATTTGTTATCGCGTGTTCTATGGTCCTTTTTTATTAGCGCGTTGGTATTGGTTTAATTTCACTAAAACGAACTACTCGTTTCACCTTGGCTGTTGTTATTTCTTCACGTAGTATGCTCAGTTCCTCACAATCCACTCAATGCATCTTAGTAGCTGTTGGCTAAAAACTGCTTACAGGTCTGAGTGCATTTCGGCATTCAGTTAGTTTGCTCATTTTCAAAGCTTATTTTGAAGTCACTGTAGCTCATTAATTCTACAAGAATTCGAAATTGGGTTTTACCGCTGAAGTGCATAATACTGAGGAGCAGAAAGGGAGTTTTGAACGTAATTACCATCTCTCAAGTAAAATTTGAACGGAAGGTGCAGAGAATGGGGGTAAACTGTTCCAGGTTGCTTAGACACTGCAAGTACGGCATAACTGAATTAAGTGAGTTCGTTTACTTGCTGGATCCTTTAATTTACAGTGAATATCAAGCAAAGTACGGCTGTATTCTCAAAAAGCGTCTGATATATATTTGTACGAACCCATTATCTGCTTTGGAACCCTTGCAGTTTGTTATAGTTAACGAAAGTCATAGCAGAATTGAACGGCAATTCGACTTTTTACCAAAAAATTTCGAATGTTACCCACGTCGAGCTAATTGTTTCGACGGAGAAAGCAAGGTAAATGTTTTACGATAATAAAGAATTAGTGGGGATAAAACTGAGTATATTATCTTGCATTAAAAACAGTGGAAGAAGAATGTTCCGAAACTACCAGACTACCTACATTTTGTCTTCACTGGTGAAACTTCAATGAGTGTATGTCTGCCATTTCGTTTATTTATACCACTAACTGAAATACCAAGTAATTCTTTTGGATCATTTCGCGCTTTTTCAAATGGTAAGAATGAAGAGTTTGATTTTTTCAAAATCCACACACATGCATATTCCGGGTTATAATACACCTGAGTCGGTATAGCAATTTGGTTGTTAGTTTAACAGTTTTCTTCTTCGGACGGTACGCATGTCACATGATTTCTGTTAGGACGTCACACGTTCAACTCTGCTACGGGTGGCAGCAGTCGGACGGGGGGTAGCTACATGCATGACGTGCTTGGCAAAAGGTACATTTTCAACGTTTCGAGCAAGTTGTAATACTCTACGTTTCAACCACCTCGGGTGGCCTTCCTCAGGAGTGTTGTAATAACATGTTAAACACGACGCCCAAACTATTCAACTTCATTCGTACTATATTTGGTGGGGATATCGTACATTTTCAACCTTTCGAAAATAGTGTGGGCTTAGCAGTTCATCGTGTCTTTGTGTTCTCACGGCTCTTGTGAAAGTTATGCCAGTAATAAGTTTGATTGTTTGAAACATTCAATTCGAAATTTCTGACATCAAAGAAGATCTCATTATTTGATTAATTTATCTAGAAGTGTTGATTCACCCTCCGAATCATTTGTTGTTGATGATGTTATCTTCCCAGTATTGTTTGTAATGTTTTGATGTTCAGACAAAAAATAACCTCCACGTTCCCAGTTCGACGTTACAGCAACAAATTGAAGGTTGAATCTAGGTATGGAACAATAAACATCTACTTGATAATCAGATATACAAGGGCACTGGGACACAGTGAAAACGTCCAGCTGACGGTTTTCTACAAGAACATCAGGAATTACAAACCATCAATTCACGTCCAAAAACCGTCACAACTATTAGACGTTTACCTTACGCAAACCGTTTTCGAGGCCACTTGGCCTTGAGGGAAACGAAATTCAACGGACAGTCCAGCCAGTCCACTTATTTAATGTAGTAACCGAATTATTTTAATAAAGCCGGAATGTTTGCTCGACGGCCAGTTCCACTGATTTTGCTCATCTACAGCAAAAAAATCGAAATTTTTAGAGTACACATTGCAAATTAGTATGCTTATTAATCAGAACATCTATGGGGCTAGTCAAACGAAATCAACAAAAGGGGTTTGCAATCTTCATCTAAACCAGCAGAGTCTGAACAAGTTACGTAACAGCAGTATAAACGTACGTCTGTCACAAATGAGGCTTATAGGACTGGCGGCTGTAAGGACTACACAGTTGGTTCGTAACGCCAATGGTTATCGGTCCGAGTCCCGTTCATAATGCGTCCACCTAACGAGTCCAAAAAGGATAGCTGAGCATTATAAAATGATGCAAAAGGTCATGAACGTGTGAATGTTTCGTCTTTGTTTTGTTCAACCATGAAGCTCAAATAAGTGAATGCACATACACGACCGTAAATGCCTCCTGAACCAATAGAACCAAACTTTATTCAAGAAAGAGCATGAGTTACAGCGTTGGTATTTGAATTTATGTCCCATAAGAAAGCTTGCTCAGTTTCTAGGTGTGGCGATAAGACAAGCACCAAACTGGATAGTTTCGGAATTCCGATCAAATTCTGAGCGCTTGCGTGAAAATTCTTACGAAGAATTAATCACTGATTGACAACGTTTACGACAGCACAGCATAAGTCACTCTTTCCCCTATGAAACTGGTAACGTTCTGTAGAACATTAATGAGCTTCCTAAAGATAATTTTGAATTACGCCCCTAATTACTGACCCGTTTGCAACTGAATTTCATTATTTGTTTCAGGCTTAATGGGGTCCGCAGATTAGAACAATAGAGATGTTACGAGTTCAGAAACTCGGGCTTTTTCAAGTTCATAAACGAAATCCTAACGTTTTGATGGTCAGTAAAAACCAAAAGTAGTCGTGGTTCCTGTGAAATGAGTGACAACAATTACGAAGCCATTTACTGGAAAAAAAATTTGATCGGTAAACCAAAATTTACCGTTTGATTACCGTTTTGACAGACTGCTGTTACGTGTGCTCACCAGTTTGACTTGGTCGTAGGTTAAAACGGTTTCTGGATTGAATTAATTTAAGGATGTCAAGAAGTTTGCTAACAGAGTCCGAGGGTTCTGGGAACTGTCAATTTCTCAAGATTGATTAACACGGGTGGGCTTTTTAATTATCGTAATCACGCAGTTTTGTGCAATATAAATTAAAGCATTTAACTAGCAAATGACTTCCTGATGGATTATGCTGTCAAATATTGCAATTTGATTTTAACAAAACTTATGCCAGGTTAAAGATGTGAACTAGGAACGAGACTTCGATATTTTGACGGAAAAATAGTTCGGATTAGTTTATGAATGTCACTGACATTTTTTGGAGCACATGGTAAACTGACTTTATTGTTTGGAAGACTCGCCGCTTGCGGAAGAGCGTCAAATGGATATATTTTTAAGTAAAGATATAGGATTGGGCGCTATTGCTAGTCCGGTTAAATGACGTCTACTGAATCAGCTATACTGATCATACGTCAAGAAGAAACCAGCCTCATATTATGGGTAAATCTAATATTTGCACAAAACTCTTGGTGTTTTATACTAACATGTACTCAAAAACGTACTATTTCACCCTGTCAGTGTTTATATGCCAATAACAATTTGTCGGTTGTTAATTTGTTTCCAATGAAAATGGAAACAAGCAATAATTTTGGGCTCAAATCCTTTTGCGGCGACAACACCTCTAGTTGGCGGTGACGACCCATCATGATTAGATGATTGTGAATAAATCATTTTTCAGCCGCGTTGCGTTGACACGAAGGGAGGAATTGTAAATATACATTTCACGATACCGATTACCAGTAACGAGGAGATTTCACCATGGGAGCAGCACGAACAAATGAGGTAGATAAAAGGCTTAGTCTGTCAAACGGTTCAGGCAAAGAGATTGATAATTGTCAGATCTCGCTAGGCAATTAGTCGAAATTCTGGATTCCACTTTCAACTGTTGAAATTGAAACACATTTGTTGATTCGTTTTTTCGGATGCTAAAAAATAGTAAATACTGCACAATGATTGCCAAATTACGAAAATGTAATGTCAAAAATGAGTTCTTCCAAATACATATGTAACGGCAGCCTGAAGAACAGGAGGGCGAAAATCTGTTAATTTTTATCTAACAGAGCAGAAACAGTTCCCATGGAGCTTAAACTTGAAAAATCTTGTACACTTTTGAAAACCTATACGACGTCCGTTGACCGACTGAGGAACAGCATTTGTGAACCAATCACAAACGACAATAAATCAACAATCGAAGGATTGTGATGTGGTAAGCTGGTTAAATACCAAAACAGATGAGATATGAGATTGTAGGGATATTGTGATGTAGTGATTAGAGCGTGATCCGATAAACGAAAATGATTAGTAAAACATTAAACGAGGAAACTAATAAAGAACTGCAACGCTCTGACTAGTTCAACCAAACATAAGAGATCATGTATCGAGTGGAATTTCTTATAATTTTTGAACAAGAGTTACGTCATCTAAAATATTCTATCGGTTACGGTACAGAACCATGATGTGTAAGTCAGCAAGAGTTCAAAATGATGCAATGTTACACTGATTTACTGGTTCAAGTCGATAAGCTAATTCAAAACGCAATCTTCTTTCGCATACTGTTAACGTTAAACGGGTTCGTGGCCTACATTACTCAATCACAATGCTTTCCTACCATTTGACAGTTAATGGATTCGAACCAGAGTCACTTGGTCTTTGTCTGGACTGGAAAATATCGTCACTTAATCTCTCATCCAGCAATTTTATTACATTAGAGCTAAAAATGTTTTTTTCATATGGTGCCTAATTCACTCTGCTTTTTCTGTTTTTCTGGGTCTGTCGGCGTGCAGCTACATTTATTGTTGGTCATTTTGTGTCCTCCTTTATCAGAATATCAACCGGTTGTAAAATTCACAACCAACCCTAAGCTAATGGCTTTTAATAATATACTCTCATTTATTATACCTACAACAGTTTTAGTAGGATGCCAGTATTATTAACTGCCTATCTGTTCCAAAAAATTGACGTTGATTTACTCACCGTACTGCAATGGCTTTGACTGGATCATCTGGGATTTAAATGCTCTTTTAGGCAGTAAGTGAAAACGAACCTCACAAAAAACATCTTCTTCGGAATATGTTTTTGTTTCCGTTGGGGAGACTGAACTTTCCATGCAAGTTTTATGAAATGCTATTGCTTTGCTGTCATGTTTGAATGACCCAAATTAGCTGAGTTCTATAATACACACACGGGACTTACAATCACCTTAACAAGCATCTCTTTGTTCATTATAGTTCTCATTGCACGGGCTGTTCACAAGCTAAACACAACAGTTCATCGGATATGACCAGTAACTGGTTTCAAGAAAGTCAACTGATCCATAAATTCCTCAAAGAGAAAACAAAGTGGTCAACTTCGTTATACAATTCGTCATGTTGCAAATCAATATATACTTACACTTTAGGAAAATTTGTGAACGATTGTTCACTTTCAGCTTTAACTCTGGAAAGTAATACAGACTGGTACATTTGACAAAAGCATTACAAAAATTGCACATTTTCGTTGTCGGCAAATGATGAGCATGTAGATGAGTGCAAAAATTTAAACTAATCTGTCAGACAGAAGTGGTTAACTAACGGTGAGACCTCTACCTTGTGAAGTATCGTCCCTACACAAACGATCCTCGAAACGCTCCAGAAAAATGTGCGGAATCGTGTTCGCGAATTCACCACAAAAGTCACATTGTTCTAATCTTCACTCCGTAAACTGTAACAAATTTCGCCGTGAATTGAACGCAACTCAAAATGGATCGCAGCCAACCTCTTTTTGCAGAGCTCCAGCCTGTTCGTTTGTAAAGGAAAGCAATACATTGAAGCTTTGTCATTGTTAACGCTCGTCAGATTGTACATGCTTGCCATGGTCGGGACTAGAAATTCAGTCATGCTTTCAAGGCACAGTAGTATTGACCACTTTACCATTAACTTATCACTGGACACAATGTAATTATGGAGCGCAAATTCTCAGTCACATTCACTTGTCAATAAAGCCTTTCTGAAAGCGAAAGCCAGACCTCCTCGTCACTCACAAGCAAATATGGGTGAGCGCCTGAATATAATTCGTACATTCCTAATGTAATGTCAGTGGCTCAGTGGCCAACACTGTTTTCTGATTCAGGCCATAGTGAAAATGACCGTTTGATTACTTCATATAGGAACGTAAACTGGCGCCTAGCATACGTATACCTTTCCGCGCAACAGAATTGCTTATTTGCACCAGTGAACAGTGAAAACAATTTTCGAGGTGTGAAAATTTCAAAGTTGACTAGACCATTTGGTCGGCATTAACGGCTCTGTATAGATCGTTTCTTAAAACTTGGTTTGAGTATGTTACTGTAAATTTTCAAAACATTCCGCTGTTTCTACCTGCCCGTCGTTTAACATTTGAAATATAGCAGCAGGGTTTTATACCTTACTACATTTTGTCTGCTTCATAAAGTTTCACAACCAGGTTGTTTGGTTACGTTGGTTAGTTAGGTAACTTTTAGGAATTGAACTCAGGTGAATAAGTTCAGCGGCACTTAGAAAAACCGGCTAGTCACTAAAGATGATTCTTCCTAGAGCACAGATGAACGAATGAGTGCCGAAAGAACAGCAAAAATCACTTGTTGTTGAGTCAGGGATAAGAAGAAAAACGGATCACTGACTCTTGTTCTGAATCATTTACACGCAATGCAATGAAAAGCAAACCTCTTCACTTTAACAATATGCTTTTATCTTCACTCATCACCTGTAAGCTCGAACTCCAGCAAGCGAAGTAGATATGGAGTAAAAATTATCGGATAATATTCAATGTATGAAGAATATGATTATATGGAAAATTTCTGTGGTATAGAGTCATACATCCCAGCAAAAAATAGGCACATTTGTAAAAAAAAGCATAAACGGGCTCCGACTCGTGACGGTCGATCTTCAGACCCAGTAGATTACTATGGAAAACATTCCTCAAAAACCTTCGCCAATCCTCAGACGAAATATTCAATCTGCAGTATCTACGGAATTTTGCCGACGATTTCATTGACAGTGCTATTGAAGATTTTGTGATACTCGATGTAGAACATAAACATGGTAGACCATCGAGGTTCTTATGGCACACATATCAGTTAATACTGTTTTACATGGGGAAAGGTTAGGTTCATGATTAACAGGACCTTAGTTCCGGTAGATTAGAAAAAGTTACACTGACGACAGTAACTAAGATATCACACAGCAAAACTAAGACAGTATGAGGAGAATTCCAGTAACAACAAACGATATTACGAGATCGAATCAGCAGGATACCAATGAAATGGAAGGCTTGTGACTGCGTGAAGCTGACCGAGGGGGTATGAGCGATAGAACACCTCAGATGTTGCCGCATTCGAGTGTGTCAATGGGCGATAGCTAATCGTACGGTTTTGTTTCTCAAACAAGGCGGCGAGACAATTGAAAGTGTTTCAGTTGACGGTTAAATGCAGTCAGTCAACGTAGTATGTGTCAAACCATTTCATCATGGTAGGCCCTAAATTGGCCTACATAGTGAAATTGTTTTCCTATTAAGTCGTTAGATGTACAAGAACGCACAATTCAGTGGAAACATGAGGTTACCAAACGGAGAAATTGTGACTTCCGTACAACAATTACTGGGTCAGGAGAATATAACCTTGCACTAACTGTGAACAGTCTAGGAAATATGTGCCTCGGTTTAGGAACCTCGTACTATAACATCATTTGCAGTACCAGCTGATGTACACTGCATGACTAAGTGAGCTCCATTGTAATATAGAGAGAATAAAAGTCGGAAGAGCTAGCCATCGATATTTAAGTAACACCTGAAAGTATACGTCTTAGTGTTTTTTTCGATGAATTGAGTGGAAAAATCGAAAACCAAACCCGAGGGTAGAAGATATCACAGTGAAACAGCGAAACTCCGGATCAAACAGACCCGCATGTTGAATTTGTTGAAACTGCAATGAATTCGAAACGTCAATAATTCTACCTGCGTGATAAACCGTGTTCTTCTTCTAGGTGAACTGGTAAGATAACTCAAGCAGTTTGTGGTGATATTCGGTCAGGTCAATGTAGTGGCCGCTTGCGTAGTGAACATATCCTGCTATAAAAATATGCCGTTTAGGTTTTTGTCGTCGGATCACAAAAAGAACAGTCAACTTCTACCAATAGGTCCTAGAAATTCCAGCTGCGTTTAGGTTGACGCCTAAAATAGTTGGTCACCAACACATTGCGGAAACATGTAGACGTGGAACTCGTCAGTAACCTACGTGGACAAGAATAAACAAATCGATTTTAAGTAAAAAGAAGAGAGTAGGAAACAACCATAGATGCTGAACAGACCATCGCTCAGCTGGACTGAACGGACTGTGGAACGAAACCATCGTACAAAACCGAATATTATAGATAGAAACAATAAACCGTGTGAGATTCGTAGATAATGCGTTGCCACTTCAAACTGATTTCTTTCTTTCGTGCTGCGAGGAATACTTATGCAAGTGTGCGCTGCAGGTAATAACCCTGTAATGTGTGCATTGTGAAAATACTATGGAGCACATTTGTTGTGATATTTCAGATAAAGTCGCTTTATTTAACATGGTATTAGGCAGTTGTAACATATCTGCACCAAATGTAGTGCGAATAAAGTTGAATAGTTTGGGCGTCGTGTTTAACATGTTATTGATAAACAGATTGGGAATAACACAACGTTACGAGCAAGTTGTAATACTCTACGTTTCAACCACCTCGGGTGGCCTTTCTCAGGAGTGTTGTAATCGAAATCACATTGACAGAGGAAGAGAGGTCACATGGGAGTTGCTGTGGTTAGGTCAATTTGTGGCGCGTCTGACCGGATTCGTCTAATCCTGTGCCCACTAAGTGGGGGTGAGACAGGTGTAGATAAGACGCGTCCGTGTCTGGTGCTGTTTATCCATTCCCGCCACACTGCAGACAGGGGTTTGCTATCGTTGCGGTTAACACACACGCGTGCTGTGTGTGAATGGTGAGAGCTTCAGCACAGCACCGCTCCGCGTAGGAATCGAATGTAATTTCGATTACAACACTCCTGAGAAAGGCCACCCGAGGTGGTTGAAACGTAGAGTATTACAACTTGCTCGTAACGTTGTGTTATTCCCAATCTGTTTATCGTTATCCGCACTACCTTTAGTACGAATGAAGTTGAATAGTTTGGGCGTTGTGTTTGACATGTTATTGCTAAACAGATTTTGAATAACACAACGTTACGAGCAAGTTGTAATACACTACGTTTCAACCACCTCGGGTGGCCTTCCTAAGGAGTCTTGTCGTACCTGTAAAAGACATGCTAACCCAAACGCCACTAACCTCATAAGTGATATGACCGAGTTTTCACATCCATACGCTCAACCGTGTGCGAATAGCAATTATCTTGTCAAGTCGTTACGAAAGTAGAAAAAACGAAATCGCTCTGTCCACTCTCATCGATAACCTCTTGATCAGGACTTTTCGGTCATGTCGGAGTTAATGACTACGTTGAACTGGTTAAGCAAGGTCTAAAGTTATATAATTGAAATCCTGTTGGCAGCAAGTCCATTAGTGGGTCCCATTAATTCGTTAAACCTCTTGCCGCACTATCGAGACGCTAAGCTGTTAAACCACAGGTAAAGAAAACTGCAAATCTTGAATTTTTCGTGTAAAAACTAGAGATACAACAGATCAGTCTACCGCATCGTCTAATATTTTACGGTTGTCGTGCCTTGAAGTGCTCTCTTCCTGAGTGTCTTTACCAGTTGTTCTGCTCTTTTTGGTATGTGGCATCAAATTAAACATGCACACTGACCAGCGAAGACTCCCGGACATAAATATAGCACCACTCAATATTTATAAAGGTAATTCTGCAACACTGTCGTGAAATGCCTGTTAAATTAAGTGACTAACGCCGTAATTTCCGCAGACGGTTAGTTTATTCAAGTGTATTCAAAAGCAATACAAAACTGACTGCGGTGTAGTTATTTACTTGGCGATATACACCCAGCACATCGACGCAGAAAACACGATACTCCCGATGTAGTCTAAACCACGGTTAGAGGAGTTGTCACATACTGCTGCAGACAGTATCCGTGATAGTATTTACAATGAGGTCAAATCTGCTGTAGTTGATCGATTATGGGCTGAGGAGAAGCGATCATTGTTGTTTCAGATAACTATGGTCAAGTGAACGACGTTCTTTCAAATTAGCGATTCGAGCTGCAGCAGGTGAACTCGAAAATACATATTTCTTTTTATTCGACAAATTGGATGAAACTTCCTGGGGAAGCCGGAAGAAGATTTGAGGTCAAAACGTACTCGCAGTAATTTCCCCAGGGACCCATCTTCACAGTCAAAATAGAATGAACATCAGCCTTATCTGAGCTTGACAAGTAAAAAAGCGAGTTTTTCGGTCCTGAAAATAAGCTCAAGGTGGAGGCTTTTGCAGATAATGCTCTAAACTCGTAAAAATATTGGCTCTGTTTTTATTGCTAAAAGATGCAATTGTTACTGTCCCTTCTTCAGTAACAGATTCGTCTTCGTTCAAATGCATTGAAGTCTTGTGTCAATTTGGAGGCTCACTAGGAATCTGTAAAATTGTCTGTTGTGAGCACATTCGCCCTAACAAAAGGTGCTTTACGATCATTTTTGAAGTTTTAGCATGCTGTTGTATGAAAAACCATGCTAAACAAAGAAGTTTGGTTTAATGTGCATCCATAATTGCTGTAGTGAGCAAATAGTAAACGAATTTCTGAATGGTATTTCAGCATATCGAGTTGAACATTCAATTACCGCATCATAAATCAACGGAAACCGCCATATGCATTTCAACTTCAGTCTACTTTTGCTCAACGGTCCTCACTCAAACACTACACAATAACAGTCAATTGAACAGGAACCAAACCTTTGTTACATAATTGCCTCTCACCGAGACCAAAATGCTGAGGTGAATGACACAGCTGCGGACCTGAAACGAGAATAGCCTAGTTCAAAGTCACTGCTATCAGGTTCTCTTATTAAAGAATATAAAACAAAAATACCGTTTATGCTTTTATGCAACTCTTTCCAATCCGGGGCAAGAACAAGTGATTATTCGATGGCCTGTTGCAACAGGCTGTCCACGATCATCCATTCAATGGTAACAAGACGATTGTGTAACCTACCAAATTGTTTGCATCAGACTTTCATTGTGTCTTCTGGTTGGGTACACAAGGAGCCATTATCCTCATCAACTAGTGCTTTAAGAGAATGGACGGATGCACCGAAAATCATTTTGAAGGAATCATACAACTCCTTGTTTTGTCGGCATTCGGCGTAGTCCTGTATCCGCTCACCTCGCTCTCTTCACCAATCCTCCTTGATTCCGCGACATGTTCGACTATTTTGCGGTGAGCACTCTGGAATGTTTCTCATTTCGCTTCATTATCCGGGTTCTTTGTGGAACCGTGAGACGCTGTATTCTTCTCTTGTACCGGATTGGGGATAGTCACGTTGTTGTTGTTGATCCAATTCAGACGTTTCTGGCGTTCGACACCAATCTTCTCAGTGACTGCCCCCCTGATGTTTCCGAATACCATCTTGGGTAGTGGACAAAATAGCGCCTTTCGGACGACCGGTAACTGCACGTCGGAAAGCGTTCCTAGTCTTGGAGTTCTCTAATAGTCGGAAATCCAGTTTCTGCCTTTGTCCCGAGGATCCACAAAAAGCAGATTAGCACACGTGAAAAAAACATCTTGTTTTGACTAGCCTATGATTGGTTCTACATTCAGCACCGCGCACCACTTGCGTAATACGCATTTTGCAGATGTCGCGCTGTCCTACAATCACGTAAAGCGAATGTTGGTAACTGCTTCGTAGGTGAGTCCACGTCGTGATGTCGCTTGCATCCAGCTGGAATAGAATGTTCGTGATAACTAGCTCGTGACTAACACACAGGTGGAACAGACGATCATCGTTCTCGTTGACTGAACCGAAGCTTCAGGATCCGGGGACTCTCCGCCAGGCTACGAATTCGCGCCCACTTGGACCGTCCAAGTCACCTAGGACAAACAGTCGGTCACTCACTGATGCCGACCGGACTGCGGCAGACAGGTGATCACATAAATGGTCTGTTGTATCATAAGTGTGATACGTAGTTGGATCATAACCACTAAGAAATGTGACTCATTTACGTCGGCCGAGTCGCAGGTGTATGGACAGGATTTGAGGACTGATGCTGTGCGGTTTGTATACTGTCAACGCGATAATGCGCTCAGCGATTGCACAAAAGACATCACTCCTCTGAGCTTGGTGATTCGGTGGAGGTCGACATTGAGATTGAGTACCGCACAGATGGAAACTTACTCAATATGTGACGTTTCGCTACACCAACCCTGCTAAACACCTCAACGATGCGCGTGCTTCTGTGCGCAGATGACAGTGGGCCGTTGGAACACAGTGAATCCAAATTTCAGCGACTGGCCACTGTTTTTCTTGATAGCGGTACGCAAATTTACGTTGGATATTGAAAGGTAAGATATATAGTTTCTTTCAGCCTTCTCTGGGCGGCGGTGGTACTACTGCACCTGCACCCGAAATTCGCATCAGCTGAGGCGCTGTGGATAGTTGCACAGACTTCAATACCTAAGTGTCAGTGTCCCGACAGATTTTTCAGCGGGTCACCAATTATGAGTTCTTATGGCGAAGGCTAGTGCTGCTTTTGGACGTTTTGAAAGCGTGTCTGCTTCCATCGTGCAATAATGTTATGTATGCCGCCGCGCAGCAGAAAAGTCCAGATACTGTATCAGCGGATCGCGTATCATCGGAGCCGTTTCCATTCGAACTGTCTAGGACGCATTTGAAGTATTCGGTGGTTGAACATAGTTCCGAGCACAAAGGTACTGCGGTGTGCAGACATGTACGGAATTGTAGCCATGTTGACGCTCACTCAGTTTCGTTGGCTAGGTCACGCCCGTAGAATAGGCAATGACCGCACTCCAAAGCAGCCGCCATGAGGTGAGATCAGGTAAGCGAAGTCCTGGTGGTCAAAAGCTGAGATGTGAGAATGTTGCTCAGATAAGTCATTCTCTTTTTAACATTGATTTCAGACCCTGAGAAGGCTTGAAGGAATACGATCCTCACGGACGTGGAAGAGTTCCATGAGTAATGGCTGTGCGGCTGTGGACGAAAGCGTGCGGTACGTAAGGGAACCCGTCAGTGCCATAGGCTGTGGTGAAATGACCATATGGCGTTGAGATGTGTGCGGCCAAGAATACACTGGCCGCTTCGGATCAGTAAGTCAACCACATACTCCTAGGTCACCGATGGCAAAATGAAAGCGTATACCTCAGACCTAGGTTATATCAATCATACACATTTTATCTTTTTCTTGCTCGCATGGACCAACGACCACCGTCAATTGATGAACCATTCACCTTTTTTCTTTTGTAGAAACCTTCTACCTCTACTTTTCTTTAGCTTTGTTGGTATACTGTGTGGTGATGGTTTCGGTCACATTTCAGTCCAACCTTGAACTTTCCTTCCCCTCTAATCCATTTTAGATTGCACCAATATTTACTTTTGTAGTAAGTCACTTCTTGCATCACATATTCAATGTTTTCTTTCCAGGTTAAATATTTTCATTCGGGCCATTCTCTGTTTGTTTTCCAAAAGATGTGGGTCTTAGTTTCTTGCTGGCTTACAAAAGCCTCAATTACACGCCTCCTGGTCCTACTCCTGTGGATTTACACTATACGAGTAGTATATGGGTGGAACCACAAACGGTTTAGCACAAACCATCTGTGGTAATTGTTGTACACAGGGATTCTTCGAACACGGTCACTGTGACAAGCTAATCAGAAACGGATGCTGCCAACCATGGATGCATACAGGTGCGTACACATTTCTTAGTTCCAATGGGACTGGTTGCATGGGAAGCGCTGCCAGGCGTTTATCTGAACGTATATGTAAGCGTCGTCTGGCCGGGATCGGTAGCGGAATCACCAAGACAAATACGAGCTCAACTATGGCACGTTACTGTTACGATCCATATCATAAGACATACATGGTTTTTATTCCGCCTTAATGAGTCAGTGACAGTCAGTTAAAAGCGGTGAAGGACCGAATTTTGACCACAGCCGAGATGATCGGAATCCGATTGAATAATCTGCCTTTTTGCCAACAGAAACGTTTTGTTCAGGCTTTGCGGTTGCCACGGCCTACCACCACACCATGAGCGATCAAACTGCCACAGTTCCAGTTGCGTCACAATTCTGACCTAATTTTGTCGAAACGTTCCCTCCATGTGTAGCTGTGGTCTAGTTGCTCTTAAATGAAGTTGATAACTGTGTTCTCTCTGCCCTGATAACAAGGCTTCATATAGATTTTGTGCATTTAACTTGATGATAAATAATCGGAAACGAACTTTCTCGTTACACCATTTTTCGAGTATTAATCTGGCACTCGATGAGTTTTCAATTCAAACATTAACAGAGATTGAGGTTAGCTCCCCCTTTAGGTAGCTGTTCATCCAGTCTGCGCCGAAAAATGCACTCTCGGTTAGTTATTGTTAGACCTCGTTAGCTCGTTATACCCTTTCTTTGGTAATGAATCCACTTTAAGTATACATTCTCATGAGGGAGCCGTGTTGATCGCCACATCAGGACTTCACATTAAGTTCGGACAAACTGTAATATCTGGATGCTGAGTCACATTCCCACAGTGTGCAACGTTCAGTCTCCCAAGTATCACTCGGAAGTGACAGGCTGACTGACGTGTATACTGCATTTTGTGACTCCCAATTATGACCTAATGATACGTTGATATCACGGAACTCGTAAGGTTTGTATAGCGGTATGTTGATAACGGTAGTACCAAGGGTGTATGCAGGCGATGGACTTTGAAAGGGCAAAACTCGATTCTGGTGCATTTTTGACGGGAGTCGGTAGAAAATCCATATAAATGCGAAAACGTTGGATAAGTTGGTGGATTTCGGTTGATAGTTTGATGACTAGTTTCTACAAACTGCTCAGCAAATAGAATGTATAACCCCAAGGTGATTTTGAACATCTAGTAAGGTTTGGCACCATGTGTTGCATGTTTGTACTAACTTTATTACAATGGTGTCAGTCTTTGAAGGGAAGTCGAGAGGAACTCTCTCTAAACACTTATGATAACAACAAACCTTTTCGTCAATTCTGGCTTCATTTCGATTCATCCATGCCGGTTATCAGCGAGCTGACTTGAACAACTTACTTTTCCATGTACTTTTACGGTGTCTTATAATGTATACCATAATCACAGACTGATCAATTTCGTTATTTGTTCTTGTTATTCAGAACTGTTTCAATTAAGTATAATCGATAATTTACTCATCACTGTTTTATTCCGCTGACCCCGTAAATTGCGTAGTTTCGAATCAGTCTTTCATCCAGTGCAGAGTTTCACAAAAATCATCCGGAAAATTCATCGAGAACCACGAGTTAGCTGCTCGAAATGAGTGAAACTAATCAAACGCCAGTTCACAAATTTACAGTTCGGTACTTGAATCATTCTAAAATTAGCATAATGTGGCATTTTGTCAGGCTCATTTCTTCGCATAAAAATATGCTAGCCTAAAGAGCGTGCTTATCTGAAAGCACTAAATCACCGAGTGTGCGTTTATGCTGAAAAGTGTTTTCGCAGCAGTAAAACCCTGGCAAACAATCTCAATGAAGCAGAACGCACAGTCATTTCAAGCTGACTATTATATAAGGGAACTATGCAGTCATCGCTCCTCATAGCCTGTAAAACACTCAGCTTAAGGTGTACAAGATGAGTAGAAGCCATGATGTCGTTATTAAAGTGTCGCTCATTCAAAACAATATTCCGAGAATACTAAAAATTTGAAATATCCCCAATCAATTAAACAATTTGTCATACGTCCACAATGCATGTAAGTTGAAACCAGTGTTCTTAATGTTAAAACTAAGTTGTTTTAAGCGTTTCAGAAAAGTTGACCATATATCGATGGTTGCAAATGTTGTTGGCGGTACGTAGCAATGGCAGATGGAAATCCACTAAGTATGCGTAAACACACTAAATTTATAGTGTGTTGTAACCAGAAATCACAGTCGACTGACACGTATACCGGGGATTTGGTTTATTTATTTTCATTTGGAACCGTACGGTGGTAAACAGTAATTCTGCCATCGAAACCGAACAATTACCGTGATCACTGAACAAGACAAACAATACTTACGCGTGCTTTTGAACGTAGGGTTAAATTTATAAACTGGCTATGCCACGATGACGTTGACGGCATAGTAGTCAACCACATGCTACAGAGGTGCATTTACACAGGCTCAACAACTAATTGATCAGGAATGTGCACCAGAGTCCCGCCCTTGTTAGGAAACCCGAGCAAGGAAGTCAGTCTAAATGTAGAGGTTTAGATCATATCTCACCGGTGTGAAACTTTCAATGGCCACTTAAGCTCAGTATTTGGTTGAAAACCTTCAAAATCGTGTGGTTTGCCTGAAACCAAAAGTGCTTAATGGACACAATTTAAATCGTGTGGCACTTAATGTTAACCATGAAAACATCCGACTTTACCTAAATAATGACATAAATCATGAATGATTCAACTCACAAAAGGCAGCTACCGTAGTATGAACTCCTCAAGGTTAGCACGGTCATTTTTGAACACAAAGCTGTTTTATTCTGCGGACAAAATCACCAATGGCCTTAAGATGCCAGATATAAACGCCAGACCTGCAAACTCTTGACCTAACCGGCCATTAAATTGGTAATGGTAATGTTTAACATACCATAACTGCACCTTAAAACTCAATGCAGTGAACTAGTTTGGTTTAAAAATCCAGCCACAGTTGCGCTGCTTTTCAGTACAGCTGATTTCCAACTCAACCACATGGTAAAGAAACATTTTCAGGGTGGTGCACTGGAAATCAAGCGGACCAATTTATTTACTGGGCTATTGGGATCATGGTCTTCTGAGACATATGCATCCACATCACAATCAGCATGTTCATGTGGAGCTTGTTGACACGTAGCATTGGACTGTAATGTTACGTCTCAAATGATTCAATCATGAACAGAAATGAAATCCAAAATTTTGCAGAACGACGGTCAAATACTGATAGATGAGTTGGAAACGAAGTGGAAACTGCCCTTGAATGATCTATTTCGGGAGCGGGACCACAATTGCGCCGGTAACAATTAACCTTCTAAGTAGAGTGATAAGCTATTTTGGATGAATGCGGTCAAGTAAATGCCTGGCCAGAAGATTCTTTGAGGTTAACAAAGAGTATTGTATTATAAGGAACAACAGGTTTCACGTTAGTGCAGCCAAGGCTCAGAGTTGAATGATTCAATAAGAAAGACAGTTTTTTTTGGATGGCCATGGTGTCTAGTGGTCGCTTAAACTAATGAGCCGTGTGATAAGGAAGTCGAGTGATAAGTCAAGTGACAGGTGTTTGGAAGCTACAAGGGGTGCCTTATGAGATTGTCGCGGCAAATAACCAGTTCATCTGGTAAAGTTTACCCCGGCTAATGGTAACAAAAATAACAAGGTGAATTTTCTTCTGACTACAGACCATGAAGGTATTTCCTGAGCAAGAAAGAACTATTAAAACATTGTTACTGAAGGCATTAAAAGTTTTCTTAGTGAAAAATGAACAAACAGTCCAGTTAATGGAAAACTAAGCAAAATGCAACCATTGAAAAATTAGATACAGCAATGGATTCACCAAAAATATAGACTTTAATTTGCCATGATATTTGCAGTTGAGGATTTCGAATAGCCATAGAAATCGTGCTTGACTTGAAACCCCTCACGCAAATAATAAATACAGGACCTGATAGTGGCAGCAGTAAGCAGTTGATATTCATGAAATGAGGAGCCGAATTTATGGATATACAACAGTGATAAAAAATCGCAGTATCCCATTGGCTGATCGTATCAGCACATGCAGAGTCACAAACTCTAGATTGATTGGTGCATTGAGGAACAAGTAAACTGGCGAATAACGGAGGGCATAACATTGGATCTCTTCGTCCAATTCTGATACGATATCCTTAACGCCATATTTTGATTGGCTCCCTGTCTGATCTTCTGTTGTGTCGGGATTTGGGTAAGCGGTGAATCGAGTAGATTTTCAAGACAGATACATACTGAGGATTTTCTGTACACAATTCGAGTTGAATCCAATGATTACTTTTTTGAAACGGCAATTCAATTATTAGTTCGTTCTCAGTAATTTTCATGAACACCGTTTACCCAGGTCTGTCCGTCTCCACTGACTAAAACTGTAATGACATGGAGCTGACATGAGGATATTTGTTTTCCGCAAATCGAAAATTAATTGCCTGCTTTACTTTCGATTTCGCGTGTTTAGAATATGACAATAAATGTGTCGCGTTTTCAATGCAATGAATCTATTTTTCTCCTGATGGATGAAAGTTAGGGAACCGAATTCATGTTTATCACAACTTATATTAATTTACACTTGTGATAAATGTACAGGCACCCCTGTGTAGATGTGGTCGGCTGAGAACTAAGTCGGGCACACTGTTTAGCAAAATGGTTGGATCAAAGCAAGGTATACTGAAGCGGTCATTCTTATCAAGATACCTACCTTTAACTTAACACTTCACAACCGAATTCATTCTTATTCGGAAATAACACAAAGACGATTCAGACCAGGAAGTCTAACTTAGATGTCTGGGCTGTTAATTATTTGGCCACCGGTTTTATGAAATTGCTGTCTGGAAAGGGCACCTGAGTTAATTACTATGACTTTAAAACGCAGCAGTGCTAAACAAGATTCATCTTGTGTTACCATTTTCACTGATTATGGCATACACAGGCGGCTTAAAGTATGAATCGATTTATATCAAGTTACATTCAAGACAGACTACTGGCAATTACCGTTGGTAGTATATAGATTCATACAAAACTACTACGGTCGACAGGACGATTACTCAGGCCACAAAATCTTCCGAAGTTCTATGGCATGTGATAGAATTCAGCCGAAAGTTTTACGCTCTATATGGTGGGAATTTCTTCAGTAAACCAGAATTTATGTTGTCTAATTCTTACCCACATTATACCTCCTGTGCGCTACTCAGTACGTCAGGCTGCTAAGGGACTAGTGATGATGGTCTATTATTCACTTAACGCCAGAACAACCCTACCAGTTCATGTGGGTAATCTGTGTCACATAAGACTTCGTCAGACTTATTGACGTTTTGCTTCAAAATACCGGGGTGCAGCAAAGTAATCCGAATTGTTCTTCGGTAATAGTGAAATGGACGCAGTAAAGCTGTCAAAGATATTGTCGTGAAGGTACAATCTATGAGTACCAACAAGCATAACAAAATGGAAGAGAAATACAATGGAAGGAAATGACCGTAATATTTAACAGCATTGGAATCCAGTGTTGCATTTCATACGGAATATCTGTGACGCAATCTTGATATTCCCTCCCGGAATAAATGTTAAACCATGCCGATTAGTATTGTAAAAAGATTTGGAAATCGGATCAAAAATAGATTTTGTTGAAATGGGAATTCTCAGATGGGATCACTGCTAGGTTATGTTCATGTGTGAACAGTAGTCGGGCAGTTACCATGTTGGTAGTAAGAAAATCAATGAAGTCCGAGAGTAGCTTAGTAACACTCAGTTTACTGAGAGATGCCTTGATAGTTGTGGATTTATGGTGAAAACTTTTGCCATTAGAGACTTAAAACGGGATCATAGGTATATCGGAGAAAACTAAGCTTATAAGGCCACATGAGTGAAACGGGGTGGTATTTCACTGTTTCAGTTAAATGGTTATTTAACAACTTGCAATTCGCGGTACTTCGATGTGATTACTGAAAGGCAATGCTACCAGCAAAGTGTTTTTACTGAGTAAAGATGCTAAACTCCGTTCTATTGCATCCTTTAACACGACTGAATTGTGAACCAGAAGTTATATAAGTTTGAAACTACAGTTTCTAAGACGTTTCTTTTCGTAGCAGAGCAGAAAATTATTTCGCAATATGTGAACATTCCGATTTAATTTTAGAAGTCGCTAACACAGAACTCGCAAACTTTTTATAAATTTGCCTTGGACTTGATAAAACTATTAGAGCGCGAAAGGTCAAAACTATTAGGTTCGTTCATTCGGTTGTTGCTGTTACGTGAGGTTTGCATGGAATTTGCTGGTTTCAAATTTACGACCGACAGGAGTAAACGGAAATGTTATGAACTCATTACACGTCATCTCTGTGTTTTGACTAAGTGGATAAAAGAAACTCAGTGTCTTGAACTTTTGCGAAAGTTTACTGACCGAAAATTAGTGATGATTAGCACACCTTCTACGCATTCTTGTTTGCGAGTGTGCAGATGTGCCGATATATAACGGGAGGCGTAGTGACTGACAAACACAGAAACTCTTAATTGCCACCTTGAAGAGAAGGGGAATCTGACCCAGTAGAGGGGGCGTGGGAGTGTTCTTAAAATTCAGTGAAATCGAGTTTTTCATATGAATACCTATGGGGTTGGGAAAATGCCGCAGCGATGGAAAACTACAGAACACAGGTTCATATTTTTACATCTTTCTGTCCAATCTGTCGAACCTTACCCAGTAAAATCGCTGTATTACCTACTCTCGTTTGTAAATGATTAGGACTGAATACGTATGGCTTATTATTCGACTGGACATCCTGGTTGTTGTCTAAAGTTCAGGCAGGTGTTATGAGCATCCAGTTGATAGATGTGAACTCCAAAACGGTCAACATACTTCTCTGAGGATTAGAGTAGGCTGTTGGGTGTCCGCCGTAGGCTTGAAAAGGATCAAGATTAACCGGTGATGGGCTACAATTTAAAATCCCAATCCCTTTCTTTCACTCATCGAGACTTTCAGTTTGTCGATTGTCTTACGTTTGGCTGGTCCTGCTTATTTCTTAATTTTCGTACGTCATTTCTCGTCTTTTGGGCTCATATTTTTCACCTACGGCTACGTCAATGTACTCTGTCGAAAGTCGTGCACATCACCTCTCCGAGGTGCTCCATTGGTACATTAATATTACTTGTAGAGAAGTGAACCAACATAAACATAGCCGTTATCTGCCGTTTGCAACATGGCAGAACGGACTTGAGACAGTTTGGCCAATTTCATGTAATGGAAAAACGCTAATGCGACAAAGAACTTCCATTCACAAAACGACGTGCGAACGATTTCACTCTTAGTTTCAAAATGGTATGAGTGGTACTCATTCCCACCGACTACCAAAGAGATGAAAACTTTTGTTCAACCGACATCAACGATTTTCAGTTTTCAAGGGGTTGGTTGAATCCTATGCCGTTTAAAAAGCTCTGGAACAACTGATGAGCTAATTCACTTTTGTGCTGAATATGTAGGCGATTGCACAAGTTGTTCCCCAAGACACATAGAAGGGGGTGGATGCATCTGCAACTCGGTACACTGCCTTTATAAGGTTATGGCATGCAGGTTTGATTTGTAATACGCCATTTGGAAATCCTACCAGCAGTGCTCGTTTGGTAATCCAAAAGTGAACGGTTTGATCATTTTCACAGACGCCAAGCTTTCGAAATACTTATGGTTTCCAAACAAAGAGTGTGGATTGGGATCTGTATCAATCTCTCAGCAGCCGAAATCTGTAGGGTCAAAATACCTACCGTTTGCTATACCACTAGGTAATGTCAGGTGAACATAACAGCCGTCAACAACCCGACATGAACGTAACAACCACGCTTTCGAATGTGAGCTGACATTAATGTACAAGAATAATCATGAGGAGTCATGCAGATATCTGACACCTGTAAAACCAGGTTGGATTTTACCTACCGACCGACATTTTAGCGCAAAGTGATCAATGCAAGATTGCGTTGAGGCGGATTAAGTCAGTACGCTCGTGACAGCGAATCGCGATTAACCAACAACAACTCAATTACTAGTACTATAAGTCAACGATTGATAAAGATCAGCTTCCAGTTTCCATTAAAATTTCTATCACAGTTTAGGACACCAACGTTCAGTTAAAAAAACTTAATCTTGTTATTGGCTTACCGGTAACGGCACCTTGAGAGATACTGCTCAGCCAAAGCATGCGCAAGCCTATCATGCGGACCAGGCCCGCAATGGCCTTTCAGTGGTTTCAGAAGGAGCGAATTTTTCAAAGTAACCTACCCGAACTACAATTTGACTGTTTTATCCGGATTAATTCATTTGCAGTTTGCAAGAATGGTTGAACAGAAAAGAAGGTACCTAGCATATGTGTTCAGCCGTGCGAGACATCCCCGACTACAGCTCTTTCACTCGCATGCGCCGGATAACTGGATACGAGACTCGTCCGGTTAGGCTCCAGTCGATTGCAAATCAATGACTATGAATTCAGATGGTCTAAGCTGAACAAATTGAATAAACATGGATAAATTTTTTATGCAACGTTTATCTGAGGTGGCGAGATGTGAACGCTTTACGTGGTCTTTCTGTCTCAGGAAGAACGAATTATCTGAAAGTCCGCGGTTTATTATCAGTGACTGATAAACAGTTCGAAGAGAACTACTACTGGTATGGTAGAACCAGTAAATTCAGAATGCTGTACAGGGCGGGCAAGGGAAAAAGATGGAAGCAGACTGCTTCATCTGAAGTTGTGAGTGGATCACTGCAGTGTAACAGAAACAGATGTGAACACTGTAGCCGCATGTGTTGTGTAAACAAAGATACATGCAGAACAAACAGAAAGTCTACCCTGCCAAAATGAGAAAATCAGCTACTACACTGTCACTAACGCTGCCGTACATAGTGCCAAATACTTTTAGTCCTGAAAAATATCTGCTGGGAAGAGAACCGTCAAAGATCCAGGAGGTTGATGGGCTCGCTATCTCTGCATTACTTCGTAGAAACTTGAGTGATGAACCATTTCTCATAAAGCATTATGTTGTAGAATCAGCTGGGCTATTTGCTTTTACAGTGAAGTAAAATATAGAACGTCTATCCTTTGCTCAAGGTTGGGTTGTAGTTGGCATATTTAAAATTGCGTCCACCCATTTCCGTCAGCTCCTAACAGTAAGTATCTCTCCGGACCATAGCAATCCTCTGATTTTGTCTCCGTTTTACATGGTAGTGAACAACAAGATTAAAAGGCACATCCAAACGCTAATGAAATGACACAAAGCAGGTGTCCAGGACTGTAAATGGTTAATATAATTAGGGGCTACCATAGGTGGTCTTGAAATGCAATTTCCTGAAGCGTCGAGAAAATTTACTTCTTCCATCTTTGATAAGTGAGCTAGACCGGAATACACTTGAGAGGATTCAAAAAGAGATGGAGGCAGATACGAAAAGTTTAGTTGCATCATTCACTCACTTTAGCCTTTATTCTCCGAAATGAAATCCCTTGAGATTTTAACCTACTGACACCATATCTACTTACCAGAAGCAGCTACTCCGTAAAGCGGTTTGAAGACAATTATAATATCATAGAATTGGAAAGATTCTTAGTAAACGATGTAGTTGTCTGTGAAAATCCTAGGTTTCATCCAGTTATGAAGTTTGTGTACAATGCTGTGGAACCTTGGTGCGCACGTGCTTGAACTATTGTCGAAGATTGGCACAAGAGAAAAAATATATTTGAACGGGAACCTGTTGGAGCATTTAGCGTACGCTGCTCAACAATGAGGGCTGTTCAGCCCTCTTCAAAACTGAAAAACCGCCTTCTGATAAAGAAACCGGAATTCCACCCATGGTGAGCGGTCGTGGAAACTGGGCGCGCATTGTAAGGACTCATAATTCTTAATTTTAATGGTTGTGTAAGCTTCAGTAAAGTTGATTATTTAAGTCCGATTTATTAATATTGTTGCCTGTCAGATATTGCAGAATTTTGCTGTTTATATCACGAACTAAGACCTGGCAAAATGTTGGTTTTTATGGCTTGTGAACTGTTGGACTTATGAACTGTGTAAGTTTTTTCTGCCGATATGATGAACGGTACCTGGTAACGCGATGTCCGGGGGGTGAATCTGAGTTCCAGGTATTATGAATAATCCAACTGTTGAGATAACTCTATGCATGGATTCTGTACCCGATTATATCTACTAATGATGCTGGATGTTAAGATTGCCGCAGACGAGCTGGGCGTTGCTCATAAGTCACAAAACTCAATTGATGTGACATTTGGGGGGGGGGCAGTCACAACTGAATTGACCGTGCGTACAAAGTATAACATATGGTTTAATCGTTTGATGCGTTCTTTGTAACAGCATGCATGTCATGATTGTACCAGCTTTGAAATAAGTGGAAATTTTCGGAGTTAGGCAACCTGTTCGTCTATACATATAAACGAAGTGGTGTGCTGAACCTTGTTATTTTCGCTATGGTGTATAAGTTTATTAAAATTGGCGTTGAGGAAAAGTTAGTTTGGCTCTGTTAAGACTAGACGTAATAAAAAGTTGAGGTTGGAATAAGGAAAGTATACTTGAGACAAACCTTTCGAACCAGCAGCACAAATATTTCAATTTGCCAGCTAAAATTTTGATGCAAACGTTTTCTACGCTGTTTTGTTGTGTTACGAAAGCACTTATATCCTACGAATTAAAACTTACAAGACGGTTGAACGTTTACACATTCATTATGTCTCGTCTAGTACATTTCTATTGCTTGTCCTGTTTTCTACCTATGCTTGTTCGTGTGAATTTGTTAGTTCGTACAATTCCAGTGGTCAACGATTGTAATGCCTTATAGTTACTGTCAGCATACGTAACCTTCGGATATGATGTTGTCCGGAATCGGATATGCGCATTCGTCGGTACAAATGCCATTCGCTCCCACAGTGTTTCTAAAATCCACCTCGAACAATTAAGTGATAAATGGGATGTATACCAGTTTCGAAATAGACAATTTGGGGGGATTTTCTGAGAAATATTAGTGTCAGTGACGTTTATTTAGTGCAACTTCCGAGCATATATGCAGGCATATATCTGTTCATTAGCCGAGGGGATAATTCGTGTATTATTCCGCTTCTGGTGGATATTGCTTATCAGCGATATGGGGGAAGTTTTCTGCAGCTAGGAAATCATTATTTAGTGTGGGATGAGCATTTCATGCCCAACCATTCGCAGGACATCAAACACCGTACACTGTAAACGAGAGGTTAGGCAGAGTGTTGGTCTAACGTAAGATATTCCATCGAAAACTTCAAGAGCTTATTTCTAGTATACTCAGGTCATATATATCTATTTCTCTAAAACCTAGGACGAGAACATAATTGCACCTGTTTTAGAGATCAGCACGACTGCCATGTTTTAAGCTAGGTAGGAAAATCGGAAAATTTACGAATACGACTTCGCGCCATTTATTTTAAAACGACAAATGCCAAGAGGCTGAATAGCTAGTGCCATCCCCCACAAACTATTTAAACTGTACGTTTTCCGAGTTAAAACGTTGATTGTGTTTGTTTAAATTGACTGTGTGATAGCGTACTTAGTAACGGCTTTCATTGCAACTTTCTACAGTAAAAGGTAGAAAGCTGACGTCTACTCTATCATTATAAGACCGCTTTAATGCTAACAGAGCTGTTCTGATCTGAAGCAGTGTATAAAGTGCACTCAGCTACACAATTTTTATCACAACGTTCTCTCTTGTTTTTCATCAAATATTCGAGTTCTTTTCCAATAATCTATTTGGATTGATTAATTGTTTCTGATATCTGGTTCCATTTAACCACCTTTTTAGCAGAAAGATGGCATATATTACGATAGTTTGTTTGCTTTCACCAGTCGCAAACGTAAAACATGCCAGTTACATGCATCATACAGATAGGGACAAAGATAGACTAGACATAACTAAAAGCACATCAAGTACTACATACTAACGACCATGTCAATCCGATAAGGTGACTGAGCCACTTTTGTGTGCAAAACTTCAGCTGACGAAATCAGGTAAGCTGCAATAAACAGATCCGGTTAATACTGGCTATTCAACTACTTTATCACCGATGCTCCATGGTAGCTAAATCGTGCGGCAAGTTAGTTATACAATGGATAATGTTCCGTTTTATGGGTCACGTTTATTCCTGTACGTATGAACAATTGAACCGTCTAAGTTCTGTGGAACATTTATTTAACTTCGTGTTAGAATTAATGTTTCTTCACAATATGGTACTAATATGCCAGTAACACCTTCAACCGATCGCACAACCTTATGTATTTTTCGTCAACTGAGAAGACCATAATCCGCCAATGACTTGTCCGATTGGTGTGATCCATATTCCAATGCATTCGCTGGTCATTCTACTACCTTTTTGTCGTCGGTATCCATCGCAGCTTCCGACAAGCAAGTAGAAACGAATTTTTTATACTATCGTTCTGTAATCTTTGAAATCTTCAACACCACGTTACGCAGTTAGCGCTGCTACACTCATTACGTGTGTGTTGCGCTCTATTACCGTGGTATGATCCTTTGCAAGATGGCGTTTAGTTGTGCATCAACATTTTCCGTCTCTTCGGACGCGGTCGGAGTTATCTACCCCCAGGAATCGTTGATTACGGGATCATTCATTTTTAACTTTATGATTATTAGTAGAAGTTTAAAAATGATCACAGTTTTCAGTTCGTGAAACTGGTCGAATTGAACATGCACATTTATCTACATATTACTCATTGCGAATTCACTACGTTGCCGAATAAAGACAATCACTACGGTCTGAACATAACCCTACATTTCAATCCTATCATATTCTCACTTCAACAATGAAAAGACTTCTCTGAAATAATGTGACCTCATAAAGGTGTAACTACCAGTTTTCGCCCAGTACCGCTGATGATACTGAAACAGGCCCTGAATGTACTTAAATTTGCCTTTGTAACCGCGAATGCAGAAAACCTGGACTGGTCTAAATCAGTTCTCGAGAGTTTGACAAAAAATGTGACAAACAAATGTCTCAAATACTATCTGCCACCATTCATCTTAAATCGGTTGAAAATGATAGAATATCTACGGGAAAAAGTTTGACTGACACCTTATGGGATTGTTGAATCAAATAGTATGTTCAATATTGTATACTATAAGAGAACGGCAGGAAACAGCTACCGTTGGAAAAGGTATGTCACAACAATTCAACAAGAGGAGGCAAGATAAATATTTGTGAGCCCAAAAGAGTCGGCAAACGATGGGTGCAACCAACTGAATTATACAAGAAAATACAACATGGTCACCTCACCCCATAGCCTTTGTCTTTAAACTAACATTTATTTCCAGAGTTTTGTAACTCGAGTAAATTATTGGTGCACTCAAACATGACTGGTTACAAAAGTACTGAAGGCAAGTGCGGATTTTACTTTTCATGTCGGCGTTGCGATTTCACGAGCTGTGACAAACTGTGTAACCAGACGGGATCAATCGCATCATTGCATTTTATTTAGAAGCAAACAGACTGATACTTGTTTACGGAAAAACCACTCTGATGATAACCTGGCTGACTTGTAGTATGCATGCAACAACTACAATGTGGGACAGAAAATTTCCTATAAAGAAGCATAGCAATAATATCGTAGATTTTGTAACGGATGGAAGATGATAACCTCAAGCTACTCTTACTACTACTTTTGTAGCCAACTGCTGTGCTGAAAGTTGACAGCGGTAAACATAGTATTCTAGGCTAGTCAATACCAAAATCTGCTCAAACGATCCTGCCCTCTAATTCGTTTTAAAATAGCCAGAAAATTGTACAGAAAATGCACGAAATTAACAATCTACTGCTGGCTTGGGTAGGCTGTTCACCAAAATGATACTTCGCTAAAATAATACGAACAGGTACTCAGATCGTGAAGCGGCGACTGTTTATCAGTTTTGTATCTTGGAAAAAAATGCAGGTGGGTTTTAAATGTTTTAGAAAAGTAGTAACAGTTGATAGTAACTGACGGCTGAGCAGTACGTGAAGTATACGCTAATTACAGGTTTCTGTGGAACACTGCTCTCGGTTAATTACCATTTATTCTTACATGCAGAATGAAGCGGAATACTCACCCACATGACAATTCAGTTTAAGAGAAATTATGATCAGCATTACGTGATGGCGCCTCAAGTGCCCGGAGCTGGCAATCCTTTTGACATACTTATCTTACAAAGCGTTGAGTGTTGATATAGTGGAGTTGGGCTTTAAAAACTGTTCTCCTCAGCCACTCCCGAGGAAAAATTAGCCCTGCAGTTTGAGCTTTGATATTGTTACTTCAAACGGAATAAACTTCATCCACCACCATCTTCAGGTAAATCGTACATTCCAGAGAGATAACGTGCCAATGTGTTCACAGAAAACCCAACCATTCTACAAAGGTTACACAATGTATCGCGGTGCATTTCGTACATCCCGTTAAAACATTTTTGGTCGACTTCGCTGCATTCGGTGTACGATTCGCAAACACATTTCATACTGACACAATGTTCAAAGTAAGTCAACTGAGTAACAACCGCGCTTGAAACCGTTTTGGTCACACCACTGTTCAACCACATAAGTTGGTGCTCATACACTCTAACGGGCGAATGCCTTATGGTACGACCACATTATTAGGCTCCACATGAGCAAACAAATGAGTACTTACAATAGCTGATTGTAAAATATGGAAGTCTGTCTGAGTTGTGACGTCATAACGAACGCTTAAAGGAAACGCAAGCACAGCTGAGCGGCATGGTAGTTTAGTTCAGTTGACTTTCTGAGCTTTCTTGCGATGACTTCGACCATATGTTCTCCTTCCAAAGGGAGACAAATGAACGCAAGTTTGTTATTCACAGAGCGAGACTTAAGTTTCAACTCTACCACTTACATCGTCTTCTGAACGGAACACAGTGGGTAGCTATTCTGCATAAATATGTAGAAAAGTTAGCGCAATTTAAGCAACAGCGGTGCAGAAATTTAACGTTCCATCAGTCAGAAATCGCATAATATTTCGCTTTTGCGGTTCGCTTAAGCGAAGCTGTCGACATAGTTGCACTGGTTGTTGCAAGTCTGTTTCTTCTAAACTCTCTGGTTGACTGATCACATCCTGTTATTAGTATACCAACCTCCAGAAAGTTAACTTGGCCGCTTTTCTCTGATTTCTTGGTGAACGTAACATTGTTATGAGTTGGGTCAACAAATGCTTTAGCGCTTTTCATATTAGAACTCTCATGGGTGATTTAAAGACGTATCACCGTAGCGGTTTTATAGAGTAAAATGTTCTGTCATCACACCCAATTGATTGGTCTCCATTTTGCTCATGGAAGCGTCAGCTAAAAAAAACCCAGATGCGAGGCAGTTGCTACTCCAGCTTTTTATCGGTAAACTATACTTGTGAACAGGAACTGAGTAATTTCAGTGTAAATCATCTGAATTTCTCTCAACTCGTCTTTTGTTGTTACGTTCGATTCAATCGCCAATGTAGTCAACATTCTTTTCTAAAAACATGTTCGTAATTAGCGGAGCGATATGGGATAAGAACACTTTCTGTTTGTTTGGGTTTACGTCTTGGATTAAGTCAACGAACTGAAAAATAACACAGACTAATGGCAAATTCGAGTTGTTTGCTGATTTTTGAAGGCGGTACTTTGTTACACAAATCCTTTGCACAATGCTTCAAACAACTCTGTGCGTTTCAGTTACGAGGCCGCACTTTTAAGATAGAGCTGATGTTTTGGATTCACACTATGCTGTTCAAAACTGAAAGCATATTGTCAAACCTGTGTTATAAGTATTCTGAACACAAGAACAGGACCGTTTACCCAGTGGGATCACATAAGAATGGGCTCGATTACACGCAAGCAGAAATACAGTGTAAGTGGATGATCTGCCAAAACAATATCAGTGTACGCAATCGGTGCGAACTGTTCGGGCTTCTTTCACAGACCTTGTTTATGGAAGCAGTGAGGTGTATAATGCCTGATAATGCTACCCCATAACATATCTTTCGGAAACCATAGTCATCATCTGAATAACAAGTGGTAAGTTGTCTGTTTCAAGTGTAAGGTTTCGTTGGATTGGGTGCATCAATAATACATTTATATGTATCAAAATATTCCTCCAATACACCGGTCGATTGAATACGTGTTACCATACTAGTAAGGAATTAATGGCACATTTAACAGATTATTTGAAAATATTCGGACTGAATCATTTGTTTTTAGCTGTGTTCTGATTTTTTTCCAGTTAATTTTGCTCCGATTCAAATTAACTAGTCATAGAAAACTAATTCTCGCTTGTGTTGTTCACTTCATTTGTTCGTTGATTGTTCGTTCGATTTAGAGGCACATGCACCACATTTGTTGCTATCACGCCAACTTGAAGCACCGACCCTAAAGTCACCAGTTGTTCCTGAATTTTCTAAAAACGAGTTTGGATAGAGCAACCAATGAACCTCATGAACATGTCTTGTGGCCAGACAAACTTCTCTGCTAACTACCAAGCTCGCGTCGCAGAATAATAGGTCAGAACATGAAAAACATGAATCAGGGATATAAATGAAAATACAAGCGGGTCAAACAGCTGTTCTACTTGCCAATCAGTTCACTATTGTTACCATGACACGGCCGAATTGATTACTGAGCTTCTGTCTAAACACTGTTAGACACCAATCTCCCAGCTGAACAGAACCAACACTTTGCTACAAACATGGATGCTATTAGTTGAGATGTACTCCTTGTCTGAAGTTACTCACAGGTTATTGATAAACAGATTGGGAATAACACAACGTTTCGAGCAAGTTGTAATACTCTACGTTTCAACCACCTCGGGTGGCCTTCATCAGGAGTGTTGTCGAAATGTTGTGTTATTCCCAATCTGTTTATCAATAACATGTTAAACACGACGCCCAAACTATTCAACTTCATTCGTACTACATTTGGTGCGGATATCTTACAACTGATTAATAATTACTCACAGGTATCCCAGAAACATTCAGTACAATTTCAGACATGTGACTGAGTTGTATTATTTTCAAGTCGCAGTCTTCACATTCAGTTCGACCTTCCAGTCAGCCTCTTTCGAAAAGAAGCACTAGACTGGAGTTCTACTCACATTATATATATCAACTAGCAGATATAATGAGACCAGTGATCTTGACCTGTCTCGGACGTCCTAATAGCTGGGTTACCGATTGGAGTTAACAGGACAGTTACTGCGTCTCCTCTGGAGACGATCGGAGCAACCTGATTATTGCTCACAAGTGAAAGTGGTTGAGCGTTCAGATTTAATAATTCAGTCGTGCCTAATGTGAGGTCAATGGCGCAGTAGACAACACGGTTTCCTCATGATTATAATGGCTGGATTCAAATCCGGCCGTGGCCAGAATATGCACTACCGACGAGCTCTAATGAGATTGAAACTCGAGTCTAGTGCTTCTTTTCGAAAGAGGCTGGCTGGATAGCCTATCCGAATGCGAAAGCTGCGACCAAATGTGAGTGACAAACTTGGAATTAACCAAATCCTTGACTGCTCATCAGTAATTTGAGTTAGGTTAGCTGACTTTTCTGATCACGTGTTTACTATTGAAAGCGAAGCGAAAACTCTCGTTATTTTACATTCATTAAGATGAATCTCAGTCACGTAGATCTTGGTGAAGCACTTTGCGTGTAAACAAACCGGACAGAAATAGTGAAAATGGACTCCAACGTACGATGGCGCAGTTGAGAACAAAAGTGCACACACTAGACATCTGGACGAGAGAAACCGAAGGCCTCTCCATTAAATGTTCAGGTTCTTGAAGAAAATTAACACGAATATTTCTCTTCAGTTGTGTGACTGTATACGCCTAGCAAAAGTGTAAACGTGGAACCACCTGTGAAAAATGTTAAACGTGCCAGACGGTGGCTCATAAACCACTTATGACAGATTCTGTTTATTATTTTTCAAGCAATACTCATCCAGCAAAAACAGCTTCTGTATCCCAAACTTACCCTGGAGCGTTAGGATTTTTATTGAATTACGGTTCACTAACTTCGCTGCAAAATCTTGCCTACCCCCTAAAACCTATGCTGACTTTTATATACCTTAATGTTCAGTACGCAGGACAGGTGTCACGTTTTACAGATATATACTGTGGGTCGAATACCCGAAGGTATAAAAACATATACCATATTGTGCTCATTTTCATCGCTGAATTTTTGGATAGTTCAAACTTTTGTTCAGCAGAGCACATCGAGTTTTGCTGAGAAAATTACGTACCGTTTGACGCTTACTATTTGTGCATGCAGTCGAATTATGTGGGATGAAAACTTTTCCTTGGATGAATTCTTATTTGGAATTCGATAGCCTCCCAATTTGTGAAGGAACTACGAATTTATTCTACAGAGTGGAGTCTGCAGGTTAGCAACCAATAGAGTGTGCATCCAGGTTTCCCCACATCTGACAAGATGAACTGAAAAAACTGCACAAGACGTTCATACTGTTTTTCAACTTTCTTACGCATATCAGCAAGAAATGCCACTACGATGCATTCTGCACTGGAATGAGCAGACTAACCAACGTGGATACATTTTTTGCTCAGTAAATTGGCAATACCACAGTTTGAACTATCCAGAAGTTAGAGGATGTTAACGTACAGCGTCATCACGAGTGGTCCATGATATACGACTTGGTATTGCACTGGCACTCCTATTTTATGTGAACTCACATTAGTAAAACGCAGAAGCTGTGTGGGTTGTTTCTCCTAGCCATATCTCAAGTGATTCCTACTCAGTCAGTAAACATAATTCCGTATGATGTATACCTCATACAGTGTGACCAATGCACACTCCTAATGCATTATACCTAAAAACAGTGAGTTCCATTCGAAGGTTTTTTTAGATCAGTCAAACCATGAAAATTTCTAAATGAGTGCATTTGGTACTGATTAACTAATACCAACCTTACAGTAACGGGCTGTTTTAATGCATATCAAACAGTCATAGGGTCTAGTGATTACGCAGTTGGTGGTTTAGAAAATGTCGGTAAACACAGGGTATGAACAAGTTCCCGATTACTTGTTTCTGAAAGCGTGAAGCTGGTTATAATTGTTTGTTCGTAACTGTGCCAGCAAACAGCAAGAAGCTTGGATTGGAATGTTGTGGTGAGGTTCCAAATGAATGAGCTGAGTCAACATCGTGGCGTCCGATGGCACTGGCCAGAACAGCTTGATCTGTAAAATGAAGTTACATTTGCTTAAAATAGGCAGGAGTCCGTGTTAGCGGAGAACGGCTATACTGTTGGAGCATGCAAGCAACCAGCGTCCATTGTCGGCAAACATCCTGACCACTAGCCACGCTGTCAGTTCGGCCTGGGCATTCAAACTCCTACTGTGTCGTCCTGCCCATGTACCTAAAGAGTTACCCAACTGGCACGACGCTCAACCGTGTCAGGTGAACAAACGGGCATCTCAACTGGAACGATGGTGTACGCGCGTTTCTAGTCAGATCACTCCGTGCTACTTTCGGCCACCACGTTCCACGATCGGTAAATTTTGAAACAGGTTGCAGTAACCTTTATAGTGTTTGAAGGGCAAAACTGTTGGACTGAGCACCAGTATGCGCCGGTAATTCTAAATGGACAAAGTAAAACACGAGATTTTCCTAACAGGTTTTCATGGCGGTAATTTTTACACCAAAAGATGGATTGGATGGATGGGTTCACAAGAAAAGAATTCACAAACTTTTAGAAGACTAATTGAAAACTAAAAATTCTCCCGTATAGTCTGAAGCACGTCATGCTGTTTCTAAGTTTACTCAACCATTTGTGCACACTGATGCGGTGTTTCACAGTCATGCTACGGAAACGATAAGCGTCGCTGGGAGCGTCTCAGTGTCGTTCCATCTTCCATCAGCGATAATTATTTAACAGTTTTTTTATTGATATATAAATGCCGTGATGACGATAACTTGCTGATATGTCAAGACGCATGTAGACAGCTTGTTCGTTAGTCTGGATCTACACAACACATCCACATTAGGCGGGCTTTGGTTAAATGATCACAACATAGGATAACATGTCGGAATATGTATGTGCTGAGCAAACTGGGTTGAGAAATAGCGTACCACATTCCTTATATATCAAGTCTAACATGAAAATTGTCCACTTTATTACAAATTAGCTCCTGATTTTTTAATAAAACATCTACTTCCCATTGGATCGTCCGTGGTACATTCACAATAACATGGATCGGTTTTCACATTAAACAGTTAGGGGGCTATGGTGAATAGCAACTCGGCGGATTAGGGAGAGTCATTATATCTGGGGCAGCGTCAAGTTCACCGTCGTTTCTGAACCCACGAATCCGACTGATTGCAAATTCTTTAGCAAAAACTTAGAAATCTTGAATTAGAATAACGTAGTATACTGCTGAATGGGTTAGCTCGGTTGACACCGTGACTAGTGGTCAGGACGTGTTTAGAAACGACGGATACTGGTTGTTTGCATGTTTCAACAACATTGCCGGCTTTTGACAATAAGGACTTCTACGCCATTCAGGCAAATATACTCCCAGGGTGAAGATCGAGGATCACCGAGATCGGCATTTAGGTTGCAAACGTTTCGTCACCAAGCGAGGTGATATGACCAGTGCGTAAGTGTTGCAGCGTACAGTTTTGAGCGTGTAGTCTGATGAAGTTCGCTGGATGCCTGCTCTTATGTTGCAGAGTGAGCTGACCTACTGACCTAGATTCTGGCTGGTGGCTTTTCGTTGTGTTTGGCCTTCGACCTGGCCCGCCATTGGTTGATTTTGTTGCACATGAACTTTGACCCGATATCTGACTGGTTGTTTCCTGGAGTTCTCAAGCTAGAGTCTCATTGGTTGTTCCCTGTCGATGCCGCACTTTGAACTCAAATCGAGGTGGTTGTGAATTGACTGAGTGAATGATTTCTTCGTTTTGGAATTCCGTCCTACCGGACATCAGGTCAAAGTTCAAGTGCAACAAGGTCAACCAATGGCGGGCCAGGTCGAAGGCCAAACACAACGAAAAGCCACCAGCCAGAATCTAGGTCAGTAGGTCAGCTCACTCTGCAACATAAGAGCAGGCATCCAGCGAACTTCATCAGACTACACGCTCAAAACTGTACGCTGCAACACTTACGCACTGGTAGTATCACCTCGCTTGGTGATGAAACGTTTGAAACCTAAAGGCCAGGCTTGGCGAAAATACCAAGACCAAAACCATCAACTCGAGCTACGAACATCACCACCACTGTTCTCAACCTATCAGAAATCAAGAATCTGTCGCTTCTACATATCTAACATTCTCTGCATTTACATACAACTTGGTAAGTACAACACTAACTACCACCAATATGCTGATCTTTTTTGACTGAAAGCATTGGTCGTTTCTGGGTCCGAACTGCTAGATGCAGGCTAGCTGTATTATGTATTCGTTTACTCGAATTTATTAGTCTTTACATTGGTCGATACACAGTATATCAACCTTTATTAGGCAATTCTGTTTTAACTTTCTTTTGTTCTTACAACGATTATCCATTCGGATTGCGGTTCTGACCTACTACGACCGTCTGTAAACCTTTCGGAGTAACCACTGAATTGTAGTATGGACACGATCAAGTGCAATTCCTCCGGCAAGATTGTCTGTGTACAGAGTTTTCTTCCTTTGTTCACTGTTGCGCGTTCGCGATGGACCACTGTGGAATTACTGAAGTTCTGGTAATGACCAGACCACTTGGATTTCCCACAGAAGGTCCTTTTAACAAAGCCATTATTTTTGTGAAATGAGTATTACTTAGAAGCATGAGAGACGGTAAACATTCGTCGGTTTTGAGTTCATGCTACCTTCAGATTGAGATGACAACTACTTAAACGTCCCACTAGGTTATATAGTATCTGTTTGATAACACTGAATATCAGTCTACCATCGACATAACACCCATGATATGACAGCCTTTCTATGCCTGCGGCCATATGTTCCTCAAATGTTAACACAAAATGTCTATCAAGTTGGGTCCTGGTGGACTTCCCAAGGTTACCCAGTCCATTTGATGATAACACTGACCGAGAGAACGGAAGCAAAACAGTGCAGAACAGTATAGTTTCCCCCAGGCTACCAATAGGCAGAAGGAAAATAATTTTAACAGATTCACCGGGTTCAATGATGTATTCAACTGTCTCATACAGTAAGGCATTTGTGAACAGTGACCAAACAGCTACACAGCCAGTCAGCTCATTGGAAAGATCGATGTGGTTTAATTCAATGCTCAGTTCTAATGAGTCTCTAACTGAATACGCCTGAAAGCTCTATTTTGATGGGGTTAGAAAGATAACTACCCAGTGTAACAATTTATAGCAAAGGCAGTTTGTCATCTTTATAATAAGCCTGAACGACACTCGAGACTTGTCACTTAAGAGGGCCGTACAACTGAAGTGTCGAAAACCTGCACGGTTGAAGAGCTTTACGCCTCATCTCGTCAACTCTCCGCAGTTGTGTGAGAAATTGAAGATGCCGTTCTGTGCGATCTTTCATTTCTGACATTTCATCCACTGTGCTCATTTCTTAAAAAATCATCCGGTCACCTAACATCAACTAAATTTTCTACACAAAGGCATCATTGTCTAAAATGACTGCCTTGGAACCCATCTGTGAATTAATCATTGATGCATTGTTCTGGGTTTCCTTAACGATTGTACCTAGTGCACGGAGATAACACACTGGCCACTGATCAGAGTCAACATACCCTCCCTAGCAATGCGTGATTATGGTTTCGCACGAGCCCAGTTTTCCAGCAGTGGTCGGATGAACGTCTGATAACTGATCAGCTGGACTTCAACATAAATACTATCAGATCTGTATGATGTCACTCTGTAATCCGGACTCACAGCTACATCTTCTAATTACAGTAAAGTCAATTGTACTGAAGAACAGTCCACTAGGCACTCGTTGGGACTCACTATTTGTTCAACATTGTTTCTTCGCCATGTTCCTTGTGTGATTGTTGAAAACACTTTACGTACTATCTGACCATAAGACGGAAGACTTTCTTACAAAACTGCGTAAACAGTGTTTGACACCATGATGACAAGTTTTCCACGATGATAAGAAGGCTGCAGTGTGTTCGATGCAAAGCTACTAATCACACTTGTGCAGTTTCGATTTGAGCAGTCTGAATGTGCTTGAAGTTCTGCTGGTCACATTCAGCTGTATCCTTCCGAACACACGCAAAGACCGTTTAGGATATCGATCTCGCCATTTGCTGTCAGTGAGAAGAGATATCCGAAAAACTTCACAAGGAACCTTTTGTATGGCATCACGGGTTGTATCGGCCCAACGACTAAATGAGGCGGTAAGAAGATTAAATATACAGATCTGTAAGACAGGCCCTTAATTTGTTTTCACCGTGCTGGGACACGTGATCCTGTTAGAAGTTGGCATTCAAAAGACGTAGTCTTGGAGTGCACATCGAGTAGTTTCATATTTTCTCTTCAATTCTGCTCAGAAACAGTATTTGAGATGAGCTACGTAAACGTGTTGCGCAGTTCAGGTTGGAAAACAACCATGAGACACAGAAAATGGTGGACGTTTCACCAGTCAATTTCCAACATCTTAGAAATAATGTAAGCATTGGTGGCAAGTCTATGCGTCCGACGCAGTGCGGATCCTAAATTATTTATCGTTCTTTTGTATCAAAAAAGATAACCCATATTGTACTGTTCAGTGTGAGCATAAGGTTTTTGTGGTTTTTAACGGACAAGTATCGCTTATCTGTACTGTTTACCTTTTTGAGACCTCGGGATTGATAAATTAAGTGGTGGATATGCGTTACCTGAAGTTACAACAAGGAAAGTGAAAGATGCAACTCTAATATTCATTGTGTGTCTTCAATCTAAGCATAGAAATAACAATCAGCACACAAAGCATTATAGAACAAGTGAGAGGAGAGTACCTGTAATAATTAGTAGCGTGTTCTAACGGTTGTTGGTGCATGTTCAGCTCATGGTGCGTTACAACGCGACAAAATGAAATTCAGTTAATGTTGTGTAGCTTGCGACAACGTTTTTGCAGAAGAGTAGCATACCATAATGTTTCATGACGAAAAAATTAATGACAATATTTTCAACACTATAGAGCATTCTGCAGCGCAAGGTTTGCCATCGGACGGTGGATCATGAGGATTTTGTGAGATCAGCTTGTTGTGACCAACTCAAATGTTCGGGTTTCATACAAGTCACCATTTTTGCACTTTGCTGACTGAAATGGAAACCTATAATCGCTCGATATGTCTGGCTGGTGAAAAGCTTTTATATGATTCTCCAACGTTTATATCTATTAGCTTAACGTGAGTATTCGTGTCATATACAGAAGTTAAGTGTTGGAAAACAAAATGGATCCTGCAAAACGATATCCTGCAGATCCTGCTACTCACAGTCGTTGAAAGTAATACGCAACACGATAATAACATCTGAGCATTCTATTACATTCACTTCGATAAACCGCCATTTATTCAAATGTGTTTTCCTATGGTTAATGTGATCCATACGAACTGATGCTGAAAAAGTATTCTGCATGTCTGTCAGCTCCATGCTATGACTTCTAATTGGAACATCATAAATGTACAAATTGAGCTGATTTTGAAGCACTAAGTTTGTTAGCTTTGAGTCTAGTAACTCGAATCTATGTTTTTAGGAGATTATGCGCCCTAGTCCAATCCCTATTTCTTAACTCAACAATCAACCGTAGATTTAAACTGTGGTGTAGTTCATCTCTGTTCTTCTTTGTTTACTCGCACAGAATCGATTGTGGTAGAGCAGCGTGGATCTTCGAACAAGAGTTACATGTCGGATAGTTTTATTCCGCTTTTTGCTCCCAATCCATAATCCATAGACCGTACTAGTTTCTCTATTCACACATTTAAGCAATTTTGTGGGGTAATCAGTTTTCCAGTATCTCATCCTCTAGCTGAGGCAAGTTAACTGTTGATCACTTTTCTGACAAGTAAGCTTAACGTGAAAGCAACAACCAGTGGACACCTGGTTAAGTATTCTAGAGGTGGACAAGAAAAGTGCTCAAAAACACGATGTGATTATTTTTGATGGATAAGTTTTCCAGCCACTGCATCGTTCATTACCGTGTTTTGCGGTGTCTAACAGTGAACATTAGGGGGTACCTTTGTTTGAAGTATTTAATTGGTCACATCTGTAAATGCAAATGGTTTCTAATTAATGTTTGGGTGAGGACTCCGTGTACACGTTTCCCATTGTGAACATCTTCCAGATTTCTTTACTGTGAGTGTCTATTAAATGTCGGTTACGTCTGAACGGGCAATTTACCTGCGAGGTAATATCCGTCTGTGTGTGTTGTTGGGGAATTACTAGCTGATACGAAGGACTGTTTCATTGAAGATCTAAACAATTCCTCGTTTGCCACCTAATTTTAGGTTCTGTCTCAAGGGGGGTCAATCGTATGGACTGAATTACAGTTCTATAGTGCATGCTGGCTCCACTCAAATGCCCTAGTTTTTGCACAAGTTGTTTTGACTGTTCGATAAGGAAACTCGCACGTGCTCTTGCGGTTTGTTATCTGCACAGATCAGTGAGTGATGGTGAAGGGTTTTTCAATACACACACACACTTCAACACAAATCTCTTTAGAAGTAAGCATTCTAGGGAATGTGCATAGGCATTTACGAAGTTAGTGAACGCAGTCCATTGAATTGGTTCTAAGTGAAAAGGTACATAGTATGCCGATAACAATGTGCTATAGCATTCACCACATTCTCAGTGCGAACACCAGTGTGAAAATGATATCTGCACTCATGTCACTTTTCCTTCCAGAGGCTTACGGTAAGTGCACTCGCATTTATATAAGAAAACGAAGTGTAGTTGGGTACACTAGGATTCAAGCAAAGTGCAACTATTTAGATGAGGGAAACACCCTCCCCTCCTATTAACGCTTCGTGTTTCGATAAAACTCTACTTTGCGTAACTGGGCAATATGCTTTAAAATGTCATGTATACAGCCCCCAAGAGGACAGAATTTTACAATTCATTACGTCGTGCAACACAAGTTGCGGATTGTGGCGTTTGGGTCAGATGTATGGAAAGAAGAACACGAACAAAGGCTTATGTCATTGTGTTCCCGCTGATGAGAAGCGAAAAGACCAAAACGACTCTTGGATGTTATTGGACCAGATATAAATGAAGAAAACTGTCTCAGATGCTGCCACTCTGAGACATTAACCAGGTACAACCGAAGGTCATATGAACCGTTCTATATAACGAGTCCGAAACCTTCCTATCATGTGAATGTCAAAGATGCGCTACAAAATTGGTTAGGTGGAAATTCATGTTGTTTGGCGTTTGGATTTGCGCACACCAAGCAAAATGTTGAAAGGAACGATTGGGACGGCTGTGAACATTTAGTTGGGAAGTGCTTTACAGTGTTCTCACTAATAATTCTAGCCTACCTGGCGGTCAGTCCAATTCGCGGAAAAATGAAAAAGTACAACGCCTTGATCTGCTGTTCGTTGCTAATCGCAGGAAGTCAGTTAATGGATAACCACTTGCATAAAAACTCCAGGGCGGAAAATGAAGTCTTTTGTCAATTACGTGTAGTTAAATGATAAGTGAAGTCATACTATCGATCTTCCTGAACAGGTGTTTTTCTCAAGCCCGTGAATCTTAGCAGTTCATCTCGGGCCATTTGAATTGAAACTACGCATATCTTAGGTGTGCATAACAAAACTTTACAGTTCGTTCTATATCTGAGACTTTACGCTGTAGACTCCTTCAGACTGAAGCGTTCACTCAGTCGTTCTGAAATATTCATTCTGGTTTCATTCTATTGTGCCATTAGTACACCAGAACTCAAAAGTCAACCAACAGTGTTTCAAGGCCCCTCTGTGCACGTGGCTTGCTGGCCATCTGGATAACAGTTATCATATTGCTGACGGCGGTTGTCTTTGTCTTTGCATTTGAAGAAACTGAACAGTAAGCGGTCATCCATGGGCTACAGAGCAAATGAGTTTACTTCGTTGAAATGCAGAACATCTTTCTTCAAGCAAATGTGTCATTCATCTAGGCGTGAGAGAGCTTTTTTAGTTGACACATCTTGAAAACGTGAAACAAACAGCAAACAATAAAAGTTTAACCGTAAACTTTTGCAGAATCTTGATAAATGGCATTTGATCGTAACATTAACTCTAGACCCATTTATGTAGTCTTCTAGCTGCCTGCAGAGTAACTCTTAGAGGCCATAATTGTTGAGTTGACGCAGCAAATTAAAGTGACCGACTGTTCCCGAAAACTTTAAAGAAACCAACCAACCTACCTTCTTGATGGGTTCATGAACAAACATTTTGCTCCGGGAGAATCGTTTCTTAGGCCCTATATTAATCTGAACGCTGGTGAAATATACATAAGGGGTTGATAGGTTGCTGCGTCATGTCCAACATCAATTGAGGAGGTAGACGTCCTGTAACTTCCGTTTTACTTTGGCAAAAAATAACTTGTTTGGGTGTGTCTTTGAAGATACACATGTGATCTCTTGAGATGGCTGGTGGCTCAAATGATAAAAGGTTATCTATTTTGGTGTTCACCAGTGACACCAATGATGGCCCCTTCCCGTGCTAATCTTACACAAAGTCTCCTTGACGTCTACTTACCAGTGTGGCGTGGTAAAACCAGAAAAGCCACAGCTTGTCTATTTTTCTTGAACGTGAAGTGACGTTAGGATACAATCAATGCCAAATAACCACGTTACTGTACACTTTGCTTCCAACCGAAAAAAATCTTCCTTAGTATGCACGATGTTGCCAGCATTCCATGTTGGAGTGACTTTGTTAGTGAGATGTTCAAAAAACCAAAATTACTCCTGGTTGGTTTTTGATGTGTGGTTGAGCCTTGTAATTTCTTATCCGCTACTTCATACTGTTTTTATGTACTGTTTTTATGTGACTGTTTCCTCTGCAAGCCAGCACTTCATAATTCACCCGAACGTTATAGTATCCCTGTGGACACCTATGAGTGTCCTAGGATGGGATACGTATAACTTCCTTATAATTCTGAAGTTGAAAATATATACGGAAATCATCCCAGTTAGGCTTATTACAGTAATTTGGATCGATTGAAGAAAATGTTGAAAGCTAATTACGATTAGATCAGACAGATCAAAATGTGGTGCTATGAAATTCCACCGGTATTGATCGTGCACAACTTGTGTGCTGGCACAGACTTTTCAAAACCGAGAACACTGTACACAACAATGATTTTATGCCTACATTTCTTTACATTTCCAGTTTCAGTTGTGTGCTCTAAACAGATCAGTTTGCTCTTATTTGATGTCATGCAAAGTGGTTAGTTGACTCTTTCTTGACTATCTTGCCATAGAACTGGCGGTTTCGTTATCCGGTTATGATAGGTGCATGTGTATAAAGCTTGGCAACAATGACACAGGAATAATCCCATTAGTCACAAAAAATAAAATTTCTCCGACAAGCGTTTCTCAGTAGTAAGTGTTACGAAACTGGTTTTTCACTACTACAAACTTGTGTGTTAGAACAGGACGATATGCACGGCTTCACTTTTCGTGTACTGGCACCTATAAACTTAACATGTATCTAAAAAGTCTCTAAAAGTGAGCCGTCTGAATTTCCCCACGACTTTCTTCTTACTAGGTGGCTTCCGAAGGGCCTTAGTTCCAAATCACCCTGTCTGTTTAGAGCTTCCTTATCCGGGACAGATGACGGCACACAAACTATGCGATTGCGCCGGGTGTGCATAACAGACTATGTTGAACAATTGGTAGGTCGTCACTCATCTTTCTGAACGGTGAGTCCCGTCATCTTTTCAACAGAACTAGTTTCACTGTCAACTGTGTTAGCGGAGTGAACAATGAACAATGGTGTGTGTGGTAAGTTCACATCAGGGATACTGTTGGAGAAACTTTTATGACAAAACATCCTGCAAAGTAGACTGCACCTTCTACACCGTCGTGACAGTTAGAAAGAATGTACACGCATGCGTTATTACCCATACTATTTCTCAGTGTTCTAAAACCAAATAGTAACATTCTCCCGTATTATGAGTGTGGTTGATTTTTTTATGAAAAACAAGTGAGGGACTGTTACTTATGCTCATTTCATTTCCATTCTGTGCTTAAGCTCGAATATTTAACAACAGGGCGCCTACACATTTCATCTGAGTAACCGGACTGCAGGTGAGAGTGAAATGAGTCAAATAACTTTTACTGCCCCATTTTTTGACCGTTCTTGTCTCACAGACGGCTTGGCCAAACAATGACAATCTTCACACCACTGAATCCGAATATCTGTCTTATCCACCAGTGTTTCCAGCCGGATGCACAGAGGATCGGGTGAGCCATAGCCCGACAGACTATTACAACCGACATTTTCTGGCATAATGGTTACTTCTCTTTTCGCTTACCACCTCAATCGTTAGCCGTTTTGCATTTTGCGTCACTGTACAAGAGGATAACCAAAGATCCCCTGGAGTCAAAAGCGATGAGCTGGCTTTCTTACTACATGTACCGGAAGTACTGATCTATGTAATTCAACAGTCCGGACAGGTAAATTTGTTGGGTCATCAGGTCCATGAATGGTCTGTTAACCTCCAGATCACGCGTGTGTTCTTACTATTCGACACTTGCGAATGATCAAAATCGTAGATGGTTAAACAATGCAGACATCTCACACCCCAAACCTTTAGCAACCATATTTAATAACAATGGAGTGATGCTGTTTCAATTATGCTCTTACAACTAAACACATTCCGCTTGAATTTAACGTTTTTGGCGTCACAGGTACCTGTGTTGTAAAACATTTCCCCGGTTTTAGATATGCATGCTTTCGTTTGGCTAGCCAGACAACCAACACTTAAAACTCAGCAATCCAACGACAATTCGGTCGTCAACCCTGAAACATCGTTTTCCACGCTACGAATGATTTTACTATCGCACGAGTGAAAGAAAACCCTGAAAAATAACACGGCAATATGTTTCTCTAGGGATTAAACAGTGTAGTAAATGTTATTTGAAAGCATTTGCTCCTAGTGTCTGTTGGCAGCAACAGTAACTTGTCGTCAGTACAATGCAGTTTTCTTCATGTTCCTGCACAGAATGAGTACACTGTCTGAATCCTGCAAATGCAACAAACAACCTTCCACAAGTTCATCGTAGATTCTAGAAGTTTGTTGTGCACAGACTCGTTATGGACGAAAGTCCACTAATTCTCTCCGCTCGACTTCCGCCAAAACGTCATTTGTGTCAGAATTCAACTCAGACCATTTGCGATTCCCGTAAGTTTCCTTAACCGATTCTCTAACTAGAAGAAATATGGTGGACCAACCATAATTACGTCGGACATTGGGAATCTTCTCTTACTGGCCACTTAACTTCCTTGATCAATGAAGTTTTAATGTTGACTAGGTCGACGATTTAGAGCTGTGATGTAGTCACTGGTGTTTGTTTGAACGAGTGATTTGCATTGACAGACCGGTGTCGTATCTTAGACTTATACGAACAGAATGTATTAGAAGCAGAAAACGAACTGAATTATCCCTCACAGGGTTTCTCTCAAAAAGTTGATCTCTTTCTCATCAGTATGGGCAAGCAGCCTCTTCATCTCTTCACCACTTTCATTGATGTATGACAACCCGGGACAAGTAAAGTGGTTAACATGAAACGTTTAAGTGTACCAGTCAACGAAGGAGACTTATCGAAAGCAGTCTGTACAGTGACACTGTTTTCAGTTATCTTTGTTAAACAATTAGCTCAGTTTGACGCAAAAGTGCGATGCGAAATTTTTTGGTAAGCAGTCCACAGACTCAACCGGTTTGACAACCAAGACTGTAAAAGAAATTATATTTAATGTTAGGAATCATTAAATGTTTCAGAAGTGTGATATCTCTCGGCGAACATTAAATAGTAAGAGAAAATAACGAGAAAAGATAGTATGATTGTAAAAAGTCAAATTTAGTTCTGGTAAGAAAACCTAAGAGATACTGTTGCTATACAGGTTTGGCATGATGACTTCTTCGGTTCTAGAAAATACTGTCTATAAATCAATCGCCCAAGTCATGCACTGCCAGTTGAAGTCAATGAAAACAACTATACCTGAAAGTCCAGGGAACCTGATCGGTTCACATACTGCTATACTCATTAGGATGGAGTTCATTTCTTGCAACAACACTCGTCAGAACGAATGAATCCAAATCCCTGTTGCCGTAATTTTTTGTGAGCACACTTCAGATGATATCAGCAGTTTTCACGATTCCTGTCTTTGTTGACGGTTATTCCCATAAAAACTCATGATTTTAGTAGTTCGGCTTGGTGTTGGGAATTTTTGCAGATAGTAGTTCACTGTTGTGCCCAGGTCATATGCATGGTTCAAGTAAGCGATCCCTGCTGGTATTTTGAGAGACTACAAATTCCAAGCACATTTAGAACGCCGAACTGCTATGTTGACAGTGATCGGCCAGCAAAATAACACGCCTGATAAGCATTGTGCGTGATGCATTTTTTAATAAACCTACCACTGCCAATATATTCAAGGCTATTTTGATAACCTACTATCAGGTTCATAAGTAAATTAGAGACTTATATGTAACGTTCTTGTATACAACCCACTGACACCTATGCGTACGTAGGTGTAATCCTCACATTTAGTATTCATTAGTGTCAACTGATGTTCACTCATTTCACCTTTTGAGGTCGAATGGGGAAAATGTTTTAGGTTTAATTTGCTTTCAGCTCTTCTGCTTGTTGCGCAAGCATATTATCGACCAGAAAACAGTCTAACTTGTTTTAGACACAATAATCAAAACACGTCGTTGTTGATTAATAAATTCTGAGGAGAGATTAGTGTTTTTCTGAACATGTCAGAAGGCTTATCAGAAACGTTGGCCATATGTCCCCACATAACTCTGTTACTAACGGTGAAACTTGGAAAACTAAGGAGTGTTATTCAACAGACAGTAGATGGAGCGTATGGAAACTGTGCCAAAGAAAAATCGTTTTCAAGTTATTAAACTGACATGAATGAAGATGTACATTTGGCTGCTTATTGGTAGACGTTTCAGCATTCATAAACTCACCAGCAATGCACATGTTGGCTGTTGTCTAGAATGCAGCGTCGTTTGTGAGTAGTGCGGTGCTTACTTTTGGAAACTAAAGGGCAGGGCTGAACAGCAGGAAGGCGAAGGACGAGAAGCGACTATTGCAACAGTGTGTACGTATTATGGGGATGGTGTCACCTTGATAAATGACAATGCACTGCCGCCCATTGTGTGTGGACACACGTCAGTCATGCAAATGAGTGTACACGTTAGGTCTTATGATTTTTTACATAATCTAAAAGGGATTTCGTGCGGGAAGCAACTTCACATGCCAAACGTCTTCTGCGGTCATAACACTGGTGAGTTATCAGCATGGAGTTGAAGCGATTATCTGTTGTCGTTTGCAAAACAATATCCGCTTTCTGAAACCTGCGGTTCTCCTACGTCCCTGCTAAGCTGCCAACCAGCAAAATAACCTTAAGTGTGATAACTGAAAAAGACACTTAGCGCAGTGTGGTAGACAGTTACTTTTGACTGTGAAGAACACTAAAGCATGACTCAGACAATTGAAGCCCCTGTTTATTGAAAAAATGTCTGACTGTTAGTAGTGTTTACAATGGGCTACATAGTAGAGATAAACCAACGTTTCCAGGTAATCTGTTGTTATCACTGAATCCCGTTGACACCGCGTCTGAAAGTCAACTGAATTCCAATTAATTCGGGACTTTATGTAGTCTATCAACTTTGGCGGATCTGTTGAGAGGAGAATTGGTGTGATATCAGTTTATTATTTTCTCCTCATTGCTGCGCACAGTCTGCACTTCTAATGTTCGTACCTGTTGATTACGAGTAATTCCTGTATCCTTTTCTCTTCTAAAATGTTCGTTTATGGTTTACCTAACGTTTGCTTATGAATCATATCTCCCACGCTGTGCGTATAGTTCGGGACAGGCTCTCGTTTTCATTTGCGGGAAATAGGTAATGTGTTATAATGCTGTAGGAAGCAGACCTCTTTTAACTTTAAAAGTTAAACCGTCTTACTGATATGTGAATGCAGCCAGATGTAATGGGATAAAGAAACGATTTGACTTACACAAACTTCTAGCCATGTGAATTGTGATGTACTGTTCCTTATAAGTGAGAATTAACCACTCGTTCAAATGTCTGCACACGGTTACTCCGCTCAGCGTTTACTTTTATAGGGGTGCATCACACTGCACTACTTCTTCAAGTATCCTGAATGTAATTTTTAGTTACCTCCAACAAGTTTTTGTACGCATCCAGCAAAGGTTGTACAGTCTGAACGCGCAGTATGCCAAACGTTATTGATGCACGGAAGTTACTGACCCATCTGTGTACGTCTAATGAACATGCCTGTTTTATATGAGCGAAACATTCTGATGAAAGTTTTACCGATGACATCCATGTTGACGGGCTCCAGGCCTGATATCATTATTCTAGTCTATTAATGCATCTTCCATTCTGAATTAGAGTAGTGGTTTCAAATATTTTTGAAATCATACAATGTAGTGCAGTTAGCCACAGAATGGTTGTAAAACGGTTTGACCGATTTTTTGGAAAGGTGAATCATTTGGGAGAAGGGGAGCGAATTATCTTTTGTTTATGCACGCTGTTTTTATGGATCTGAGTGGATCATTTGCTGTCCCTTGTGAGTCCATAATTTATAAACTAATCCCTGTTTGACTGGGAAGGAGCTTATCGTAGGAAACGAGATTTAGATGGAGGATTTCCTGAAGAATAAACAGTAAGATAGGGATGTAGATTCATTGTTCGGAATGTTGGTCGAAAAAGCTATTTGCCGCTTAGTTAGTTGAAAAAGAATACAGTTGTAAATCCTTTCAAGGCATTACAACAGATAGCTTAGAGTATAATCAGTTTTGAACACTTTGGGAATGCAATATTCTATAGTCCACTTCCGATTCAATTGGGCTAAGGATATGTTTAATAAATTTTAGTAGATTCCTACAGATCAGACTGTGAGGACACCCAATCCCGATAGACTTTGTCACGTTGCTTCTGTCAAAATATGAAAGATGGCAACTCACATCCTATTGATTCCACTAGGGCACTTCATGTGTTTTAATACTGCTTTAATCCTAACTTGGAATAACCAGGATTTCATCACAAACGATACATGAATCTTCCCGTGGTGAACAAAAGAGAAAATATGCAAATGTGACTAAAAAGTAAGTGCGATAAAAAGAAATATTTGGGTTCACTGAAAACCAGACAACGAAATGTGCTTGCTTGCATATGAATTGTAGAGAAAACGGGCAGAGCATATCATTCAGAGTTCATTTGTGGAAAAGAACGTCGTTTGATTGAACTGGATAAACGAGGATATAAAAGCTGATGAAAAATATGACACAATTCGGACAAGACTCTCAAAAATCCCTCCCATCCAAATGTTACCTATTCCATCTTTGAGGGCACGTACTTACAACATAATTCAAAAATGCAACTTTATCCAAAATGAAAGCGGTATCAATTCGAGTATCCTCCTATTTGTGTTGCGGATGTATAAGCCAATGTGTCTCAAAGGCTGCCGATACATTGATATATTTTTCCAATAGAGCAAGCAAGCCTACATGATATTCATTGGAAAACACTAAGGACCAATAATTGGTCGTCGAGGAATTGACATGCATCAGTGCGAGAGAATTTTCGGACAAATTCCCTTGAAACGATAAATCGGAACAAGGCGGATGTTTCCTTTCGGCATCTACAGATTCATCGCGACTTTGTGCAAATGATCACAAACACATCTCGGTTTCGCAGTCATTCATTCGAAGTTGAATAAGCGAACCTCGTTCGTTGTCAACTCACTTTTCGCATAACGTTATATTTACAATCCGAGCTTTCCTTATTCCCGCGTGTTCCACATCAATCTGGAGCACCCAGCATATATCCCAGGGATTAGTAACCGTTCTCATTTTGACCAAAGTTACCGTCCCTAGACTATAGTAAATACACAGCCATTTGATCTAATCTGCTGTAAACTGATGATGCTAGTTTCCGGCGCTCTTACGTCATTCCCGATGACAAGTCCCATTTATCTAACTATATTACAAGGTGAACTGTTGAGCTGCATCACCACTTACTGGTCAGAGTTATTTTGGGATCATATTAGTTGCACTCTCGTTGCCGAAATCCAGTCCGATGTGGATCGGGCGACAGAATTAATTTTCTAATCAGAAGCCTGGATGATGGGCTTGTATGGTGGCTAAGACCATACGGTGGACGCTAAAAAATGGTCACTGTAAGGATTATAAAATCGGAACATGGTGGTTCAACCGACAACTCGCAGAATTGCACCAGAACGATGTTCGCCCAGAAAAATCGCATATCGAGAGAAGAGCTGTAGGTAGGTCACACTCGAACACACAGTATAGCAAGGTGATCGCCTTGGAAATTCATGAGAATAATTATCATCAGTCGAAATCCGTGTGAAGCAACTCGAAGAGAAATGTCCCCTGTGGTTGTCTGTGTGCAGTGTGTACACTGTTATCAGTCGGTCCAAAAAGCTTCATGGGCATACACACGACGTAGTCTTCCAAATTGTGCGTCTGATCAGGACAAGGGTTGGTGTACAACAAGTGATGAGGAACACTGAGTCTTCACCGTATGTTCATTGTAGAGACGCTTCAGTCTCCAGAATATTTGTGTTTCCTTCAAAGGCAATACTTGGTCAGGTTATCAATTGCCCTTGGTTGCTTATGTCACAGATTGAGCAATATTTTCTCCCCATCAGTTTATCTCCGTTTTGGCAGCAGGTAGATAGACCGTCTGTCTGGGAGCAAATCTCGTACATGAGGGCGGGTATCACAAAGATTCTCTTACAGGTTTAAAGTACCCATCGGAATTACCATGTTGCTGGTAAGTTGTCCAGTATAAGGTGGACTCATCGCATGCACTTTGAAGGTTATCTTGGTCTGCCAGCCTCATCTCACTCAAGGCTGCTACGACGATGCATATCCGCCCAGTTCCATCACAAACGGTGCGGTAACGTATTCGGTCTGTTCGGCTCTGTATCTGCTTAAAAGTGTACGCATATTTCATACTCCAATGAACAACGTTCCCTTTGTTCATCCATGTCACTGGATGGCACGAGGGATCTCAGCTGGGGTCTCTGACTGGGTGTTCTGACTTTTGAGACTAAAGGAAACAGTTATTTTGGCGAACATTCTATTGCGGCTTCAATTCACAGCACACTTAACAGACAGCAGTTGTAATTGTGCCTGGAAGCACGAAACGCGGAACCTGTGCATGAACGTTTCCGTAAGATTTGAGCCAAGAACAGTCAATGTGATTGCAACAATGTAGTCACGCGATCCGCGGAGCGTGAATGTCCGATGATGATTTAGACATATGTGTACACAATCGTGCACACGGCTGATCAGTCAGTAGGTAAGCCTACCAATATCTAGATGCACACAAAAGGGCGGCCGAAATTGGACACAACACCGACCAGGACTGGTTGAGCGGAAACCCTGGCCCGAAAGTCATCAGGATCTAGCGTTTTCTTATGGATGTCCACCAGAAGCCAATGACAAAAGTCCGATTCGTTCGGCACTGAGGGACTCACCTAACCCCGGAGCGTGGTAAACGGGATATTAACAAGTGAACTCGATTTTGGGTACGCGCAATAGGTGCACTGTGAGTGACGTCAGGCATATGAAAACTAGTGCAAGACCTTCGAATGTATAGCGTGAATGTACGATATCNGTGGTGAACGGGATATTAACAAGTGAACTCGATTTTGGGTACGCGCAATAGGTGCACTGTGAGTGACGTCAGGCATATGAAAACTAGTGCAAGACCTTCGAATGTATAGCGTGAATGTACGATATCGGTTTAAACACATGTATACGCAATCGTGCACAGGGCTGACTAGTCAGTAGGCCCCGTTTTGTAGGCGGAAATCGGCTGGGCTGCAGCTGTATACACGCTTCCGCTGTATAACCACCAGTTCGTGCCAGTATTCTCGAGCATTTCCACGCGGTAAGTGATGTGACCTAAAAATTTGTGAGCAAAACTGATTTTCCTCTGTCTGCTATCCTTAGGCCTGTCTCACACATTCGCAGTTGAAGGGCCGAGATGCTAGTCAGCACAATCCTCATGCTAGAAATAGGTCGAAAGCTTGATCACCACGCCAAAATAGCAGGGACGATCAGAAGTGAGTATTATTCATCCTGATAGGTGCTTCAAACTCTTTGTTGGATATCTGATGTTAATGATGGTCTGGCGGTGCAGCCAGTGTGAGGGAGTGTGAGCGTGCTATAATTACGTGGCTAGCCTGGGAGAGAGCTTGTAACCTCTCTGTAGGTGACTACTAAGTGCGGGTTATTGTAAACTGGAAGATATCAAAATATAATTGTTCTGCACGTAGACAACAGGTTTATAGGTCTGAATGTCCGTGAGGGTTTAAAGTGTACGCTATGAAATTAACACGCTGATAACGGATACGATACAACAGGACAAGTATCAGGATAATGATGTGTTTGCTAGTGGATAGTAGTGTATAAAGCTGCGTGTGCTGCCCAATCCAAATCCAGATGATTGGATCTTATTCTCAAGTCAATATCTTCTGAATTTTCAGTTAAGCGCATATTTGTTGAGGAGGTTACTTCGAGAATATAGAGTGGAATGCAATGTGGAGGAAGATTTTTGCTTTGAAGGGCCTCAGTTCTGTTCAACGCATGTGTTTTTCGGTCACAGTGGACGAACTGTGAACGAGTCACAAGGTGATCATGGATACAGTGAGAAACCGTTCGTTCAAGTGACAAGAATAGACAAGCCATACGTGGCACACCGGATCTACTGATGTGATTCACGTACACATTCGGAAGACTTCGCACCTACCCACGTAGAAAGTTCGCCGGTATCTAGCTACAAGGATTGACAACCAACCTGGTTTATTGCCTTGCCAGATTTCCAACATGACAGTCTTCAAGAGCTACGAGATTAGGAGACGTGATTCTCATGTTCAGCTTGAAAACGCTTTGAATGAGTGTCACACCGATCTGTTACGGGAAGCCATGTGGAACCACTGTGAAGGTTGCACATTAATTTTATACATGAAGTTTCTTCACACCCTTCTACTAGTTCCTTTTAGACTTAGTGTGCTACGCCACGACTGATCGCACGTTATTCAATAATTGGGAAACCACCAAAATGGCATCGGAGAATCTTATTTGAATTAAACACGGTTGTCGCATGTTTACTTGTTACGTGCGAATAACGAGCACATTTTTGGGAATCCGTGGATTCTGGCGAAACCGTCCAGATTACATGTTGTTATGACCCACACGCAGTGCTTTTTCTTGCCGTGACTTGGATTTCAACTCCGAATCTCGTCTTATTGATGTGACCTCTTGAACGTGACATCATTGATGTCACAGTGATCGGGGCCGTATTAATACGTCAAGAAGCTTACGTGTAACGGCGTGCGACTATTCTTTGGGCTATCCAATTACTTTGACGGAAGCTGCGATAACTGCCCCACTAAATCTGACCGATCATCTTGCTACTTAAATTACCAGTCATCTGGAAACTAGTGATTTTCGTCCAACCGCTCCTCATCATGTGTTCAATAACTGGCGAGTAGTCACAGATTTGATTGATACTATGAATGGCATGAATAACATGTGTGAGTTAGATAACAACGACCACTACTGATAGTATGAGTGGTACGTACTTAAGGGTTGGACTGTGCTAATTATTCAATGCTTCCACTGGGAAATTGTCTATGGTTATTCGAAGTTCTTTGCCTGCGACTTCTGGTTATCTCCGAACAACTGCTAGTCACATATTGGAGTGTAGCTTGAAGCAGCCATCTTAGGTCTTGGCCGGAAACAGCATGAAGTCAAGTCTGAATTGCTTAAGGGTTCCCCTAGTCAACGAAGCGGGCAACAACCGCATCAGTAGACCTATGTGTTTAGTATAGAATGATGGAATGAGTAACGACCATATGAATATGCCAGTTGCAACTAAATGAACCACGGATGCAGTTTTTCCAGTGTAATTACACGAGCTGTCAGCGTCGGAAATCTAGCCTGAGACAGCTGGGGTGTCGAATTACCGCCCTCGGCCGTTGCACGTCCTCCACCAATAGGTCCACATGTGATGGATCCGTGGTTCCGGTGTGTATGGTGGCTATATGACCCCTACGTCTTTGATAATTACAATGACCAAATGCTTGGGAAGTGCTGAATCCCGAGTTTGCTGAGTCCGTGTTTGAAGCTGTGGTTTCTTTCAAAATTTGTGATTAGCTGGTGGGAGTTATCAACGTGAATACAGCAACACGCGTATCAATCTCTAATCGGATTTACCTGCGTCTATTCGCTCAGTGGGCTCAACCAACTCTTCATCTCTAACTTCGTGTTTTTGAACATTTCATTGCATGCATCCATTCAGTTACCAGGTTCGACACTTCCTTCTTCATTCTTCTTTTTGCTTGGCGTGTGTACTACCATTTTTCCATTAGTGACTCTCTGTTTGGTTGACTTTGAATTGACATGTTTCCAACAACTATTCTTGTTCTGTAACTCATTGTTATTGTGTGTTGCGTGCGCACTACTAAACCGGGGATCCATGTTACAAACCAAACAAATGATATTGTCCTTCGAAATGTATCAACACCAATACCAGACATCACTTGATATAATCTCTCCTCTGCCATCAAGTCTCTGATGAATGATTGATTAGCCCCAACATTTCGTGAATTTTTATGGGTAGTTTGTCTGAAATCTTCCGCATGTTTCTTGAAAAGAATTTGAAGGGTAACACCGATGGATACTTTAAACCTGTAAGAGAATCTTTGTGATACCCGCCCTCATGTACGAGATTTGCTCCCAGACAGACGGTCTATCTACCTGCTGCCAAAACGGAGATAAACTGATGGGGAGAAAATATTGCTCAATCTGTGACATAAGCAACCAAGGGCAATTGATAACCTGACCAAGTATTGCCTTTGAAGGAAACACAAATATTCTGGAGACTGAAGCGTCTCTACAATGAACATACGGTGAAGACTCAGTGTTCCTCATCACTTGTTGTACACCAACCCTTGTCCTGATCAGACGCACAATTTGGAAGACTACGTCGTGTGTATGCCCATGAAGCTTTTTGGACCGACTGATAACAGTGTACACACTGCACACAGACAACCACAGGGGACATTTCTCTTCGAGTTGCTTCACACGGATTTCGACTGATGATAATTATTCTCATGAATTTCCAAGGCGATCACCTTGCTATACTGTGTGTTCGAGTGTGACCTACCTACAGCTCTTCTCTCGATATGCGATTTTTCTGGGCGAACATCGTTCTGGTGCAATTCTGCGAGTTGTCGGTTGAACCACCATGTCACCCATCAACCGATTTTATAATCCTTACAGTGACCATTTTTTAGCGTCCACCGTATGGTCTTAGCCACCATACAAGCCCATCATCCAGGCTTCTGATTAGAAAATTAATTCTGTCGCCCGATCCACATCGGACTGGATTTCGGCAACGAGAGTGCAACTAATATGATCCCAAAATAACTCTGACCAGTAAGTGGTGATGCAGCTCAACAGTTCACCTTGTAATATAGTTAGATAAATGGGACTTGTCATCGGGAATGACGTAAGAGCGCCGGAAACTAGCATCATCAGTTTACAGCAGATTAGATCAAATGGCTGTGTATTTACTATAGTCTAGGGACGGTAACTTTGGTCAAAATGAGAACGGTTACTAATCCCTGGGATATATGCTGGGTGCTCCAGATTGATGTGGAACACGCGGGAATAAGGAAAGCTCGGATTGTAAATATAACGTTATGCGAAAAGTGAGTTGACAACGAACGAGGTTCGCTTATTCAACTTCGAATGAATGACTGCGAAACCGAGATGTGTTTGTGATCATTTGCACAAAGTCGCGATGAATCTGTAGATGCCGAAAGGAAACATCCGCCTTGTTCCGATTTATCGTTTCAAGGGAATTTGTCCGAAAATTCTCTCGCACTGATGCATGTCAATTCCTCGACGACCAATTATTGGTCCTTAGTGTTTTCCAATGAATATCATGTAGGCTTGCTTGCTCTATTGGAAAAATATATCAATGTATCGGCAGCCTTTGAGACACATTGGCTTATACATCCGCAACACAAATAGGAGGATACTCGAATTGATACCGCTTTCATTTTGGATAAAGTTGCATTTTTGAATTATGTTGTAAGTACGTGCCCTCAAAGATGGAATAGGTAACATTTGGATTGGAGGGATTTTTGAGAGTCGACACTGATCTGTTTTGTGTGAAATGTGAGTTGTTAACGTAATTGTGAAGGAGAGCTTATCAGTTGTCGGAATTCTTCAATCTTGAAAACCCATCATTTTTGATGTTCTGAGTAATGGACGTGAGGAAATTGAAGTTATGTGTCTGTCTTCTGCTTCCTGTTATAAATATACAATTAGTTGTCTATTCTAGCAGATAATGTAACCATGATTTACCTCAATGTTTCTCCGGCTCACACAGGTTTTCACCTGAATCGTGCAGTGCTTTCTCTCGCCACTAAATACGGCATTGATTTCCGGATTTTTTTCCGCGAACACTTCAGGCAAGTGTTTGTTCTTGCTACTTAAGTAGTTACCTTCAGGTCTTGGGCAGTTTGGAGCGCTCAGTACACACTTACTCAAACCCAATTCAGCTGGCGGTTTGGGATGCACAGTTGTCTTGCAGGGAGTTCCTCGGGGACTAGGTTCAGCTGTCGACGGTCGTAACGGGTGAAGCGGAACCATTCTAGTCACAGTGTCATAGAAATGCTAGTTTGACTTTGATAATGCATTTTGCTTATCAGTCCAAACTCATTTCTTATGATTACGTATGGGCTCTCTGTCCTATTTGCTGCGGAAATTTTTTTTAATTTCTCTTCTTGCTAACGTTTTTCACATTATTCCACAGGAATGTTTGTGCAACGCTCTATCTCTCGATGTCTGCTTTCGGTTCACCTTCTCTCTTGGTTGTTGTTATGCGAAAGCGACGGGTTCGTTTCACATGTTCTAATCCAACCGTAACCTCTGTGTACTCTCAAATTGAATTATTGAATATTCAGGATGAGCTCTGGTGGTGTGCTGTTTGGTTAATTATTCGGCTTTCGTTTTTCCAGATTTTAAGATGTTTGAAAATTTAAACCTGTGTTGAGATTTAATAGCTCGGATAACATTCGCATTCAGTTATTCACTTTTATTGCTTGCTCTTGAAATGTGTCCTTGACCTTTCTCTCCGGTCTATCCAGCAGAAGTTATATTTTATGACTAACGGGTTAATCGTAACTTGTTGACATGTTCCGTTGTAAACTTGCTTACTTTTTTCCGTCTTCGGGAGGTAACACATACGGGAACAAACAGCTGATATGTTTGGCAACTTGGTTAGCGTTAGCCAAGAATTGTTCAGTGTGTTACATATCAAGTAAGCACGCTAGGAGAAAGTGGGAAATTGTGAGATACAGCTAAGCAAAATTCGTTTCATTACTACCTTATACAGTCGATATTTATTGCGAAACCTTTCTGGGAGATAGAGTATATATTCATTCGTATGAATCAGAAATTTTACTTACAATGTAATGGGTATCGGAGATTAGGTTCTATAAAAGGGAGTCGCTTAAATTGTATTTGCCGTGGCATAAATTTCAACCGACTTGCTCCTACAAGCATATAATGGCTTGATGATAATTAAGCCAATAGTTAACTCATAAACTGAACATTACTGAACCCATAAATTTTGCCTGTCGGTGACATATTTTTAGTTGGAACTAACATTCCTAGTGTTGCGCACAGTTGGCATTTGTCATGCATCGGACAATGTTGCTCAGTTTCTACTTAAGTTATGTGTGTGTATGTGTGAAATTGGTTCACATCGTGTTTTCCGAATAACTTATCCAAATGATTCAAGAAAGCCCAATACTTTGCACAGCACATTTGACAAAGTCCATGATACAGACATTAACGTTAATCATTAGATGCCCAGAACATCTGAGCATTACCTAATCGTTCTTCATTGATAGCCGACTACAAATTAAGAGAAAAATATTATGAACCGTTTGGCAGTGACAAAACTTCTGTTAAAACTCAAGCAACAGTAGACGTTAACCACATAACGACACCCCGTCTAGCAAGGAATGAGTGTAATCTAGAGACTGTTGATATCAAGAGAACGGGGCACAACCATATCATATAATTGTTGCATATTTTCGCTGATACCAATTATCTTTGTAAAGTGCAGACAAGATATCCACGCACTTACAAGACTCGGGTAGGATACTGATGGTTTATAGCAATCCACTTTGTATTACTTAACCAGCTGAAGCGACCGACATTTCCTTCTTGGATACCAGCTGAATAACATCTTTGTAAACAAATAAGTTGGAGAACTCTACTTAAATCAACTTAAAAAGCATGAAATAGTGACAACGTTTTGAAGTTGTTGGGGATGAGGTGAAACTTATTCATTATAACAACTAAACGTCAAACATCCAAGTAACGTTCTATTTAGCCGTGAAAATTGTCGCCGTACACTAGAAGAGAGCTGCAACGAATTTCTATTCAGATTAGAGGGTGCCAGCCTTTACATTGTCACGTTCAGTATGGCATCAGAGTTTTGGACGCTGTCCTAAATTCAATGCGTCTGATGAAACTATGCTGTAAGTAACAGGAGTTTATATGGAGGGGCTGATTGGAAATTCTTCCAAAGTGTGACAGCTGCGATCTACTGTGTGGCGGCAAATTTACATTCAGAATAATTAAATACCATTTACCATTAAACACTAGATGGGCTTACTGTCGATCTATTTGGATTACCAACTAGCAATGGCCTACACATGAAAAGCAACCGCATCCTACCGAAAAAGTCTGGCATGAGTCTTGCTTCAAATATCGTAGTGGCACTTTTACTGAAAATATATTATAAACTACTAAGGCTTTGCCACACGGCTGTACTATCATCCTGCGTACAAAGAATGCCTGAAGAGGATTTTACAACTGTTTAACCATTATGAGCAGAGCTTACTTACGGACAGCCGATGAGTGTAACAAGGTTGACAGGTATTTAACCAAGCTAACCAATTCAGGGTTTTGTGCAGTATTAAAAAGTCTATAGCAAGACCGGTCAGATCTATAATCTACTCATGGTCCGAAAGTAAAAGAAAAGCGTCACTTACTAGCAGAATGATGACGGAAAAAGTCTTGAAGTTGTGCGAAGTTTCTGTGAAGGACCAAAAAACGTTACGTGGCTATTAAAAAGAACATATTGAAAGAGTCATCTATTGAAACGAACGAGGGCAATACAAAGTTGCTGAAAATAGTATAAGTAAGAAATATGTTGAAGGTTGGCCGATTGCTGGATAAGGAAAAATGATGACAATCAAAACTTGTCAAACAAAACCATTGATGAAAGTACTGTAGATTACAAAATTGTCTGTCGCTATTGTGAGACTTGGACTGATACAACCTGATCACCACACATAAGTTGACCGCAGCGTCTGCAGTTAGATAGGTATGTTTGCTAACTTGCTTCTAAACAGATCCCCAAGCTCCGGCTTCGCTTCAGTTTTAGCTTATCAATGGTGTGCATCTTTGTCCAGTCAGAAGTTCGTACTCCGGCTTTCACAGCTTTGAGACGAACGTGCTAAATCCGATATAGGCTTTCTGCAGTGTTAATGTTCCTCTGAAAAATAAAAGCCGCTTAACTTGTTTGTATCTAATTCGTCCCGCAATATCTGCAGAAAGATTAGCTAAGTCTGATTTGGTATTCTCTTGGATCCTGCTTTTATTGATCTTCGTTATTTCTCTTTGTTCTTTCAGGTAAACGGCATAATTTACTGGTGCATACAAAGCGCTGATTAGATAAGTGCACTGGTGCACGTGAAACAAGATAGTCATTGTTTGTGATTGCCTACCACGTATCAGTAGAAGACATGAGCTTTTAACAAACTACTGCATTTAACAGAGCCGTGGTCGTGTTTGACACGTTTACAGCGATCTTAGTTTCAAACTCTTTTCTAAATATTATTAGTTGCAGCAGACAAATAGATTTACTATTACAATTTACAATAAAACCCATAGAAAAACTGACACTCAAACACGCAACAGTTGTGGTTTATCTCACTGGATCGACGGGGTACTTGTCAATCATTCAACAACCTAACGGTTGAGCAGCTCGTGCTGACTGAATTTTATATTGCTTCATATCACTTCTCATCGCGCCGTTTATAATCATCCTCCATAACTAACAGCGCTTGTTTAGACAGTTGCTTTCCTTAACTCATGCCGTTGTGTACATTCACACCTGCTACCTGGAGTAAGCTAACTAGCGCTATGAGTTTCCTCGACCGTGACGTCTCGAGTAGAGTTTAAAGGATTCGTGGTCTCGTAGATAAATTTTTGTGCTAACTAATGAGCTCAAACAAGGAAAATACTTGTCACAAAATATCGACTTAAGAATGTGCACTTAAAGTATTCACACCATTTACTTATACGCAAATTAAAGCCAGTTTTCCATCCTGATACTATTTTAAGTCTTCCACCACAACCGATTATTGTAGACATAACGGTTTAAGCGTCTGCGATTATAATATGCGTTTATAACTGTCAGTCATGTTAACTCGGCGCATCATCTTCAACGATAACCTATCAAGGTAGGATAAACCAACTGGTAAACACTCGCTACTAAACAATTCAAACAAAAATGAGATATTTCGACAGACACGAAAATAAAATCAACTCAATAAGAGCTTACCTCCGAAGTCGCTTCTTGCTCGATTTCATTTGCAGTACACTTCATTTTGTGTGCATGTTTTATCATTATGCTCCCGTACACAAAGTAAACAGAACTGTTAAACACTGGACCGAAAGAACAGAGAAAGAGATGAAGAGCCGTATGAGACTATGGTCTTGTGTGAATTAATCATAACCAGAAAGGTGTGAGCAGGTCAATTGTAAGTTTCAATTTCCTTTTCAGAGGAAAGGGCATCTCGAAACTGTCACTTCAATGTGCTCAAAATGAAATTAATTAAAATTGAGAAACATCGCTCAACAAGAAAAGCCAGTATGGAATAAACGTTTTTTGTTCTTGCCTTAATTTAGCCTGACCTGGGTTAACCCAAACAGTTCAAGCAAGACAGTCTCAAAATTACTGTTGTATGTATGGTACCAACACACATTAAGTAGCCACCGCAGCAACAACGAAAATTTGACCTCGTGAATCAGTATATGATAGTGGTCACCGTAGAAGTCGGTGAACGTTTTGGACCCCACCGAGAGAGAACAGAATCGACTGGGTCAACAAGCTGAGACAGACGATTTCTCCTAATAAGCTGTATTACGGCATTGTAGCGTTCGCCCGATATTGTCTGCTTGCCTCAGTATAAGACAAGGATGGTGCTAAGAGGTAGATACTTCGAAGAGCCATAGCGAGGATTCGCTCTGTAGGAGCGCTCTTCTTGAAGATCATTGCTCCGCACTGACCATCTTTGTGGAAGCTAAACAGCTGTCATCAGTTTTATTGAGACGTCTCACAACTGTTCGTTTCGCCGTCAGCTTCGGTCCTGAGTTGAGTTACTTGGAACCCTCAGTCATGAAAACGTGTAGATGCACAGTCGCTATGCACATGCACTAACTATCTATTTAAGCCTAACGTTGGTGTTCATCTAATCCACTCCAAGCCTCGGACCAGTCCTCTTTACGTCTTACGGGGTATAACGTGAGGAATGCCGGAAATGGCGAGCTATTGCCGCCCCTATTCATCAAGCTTAGAGAACGGGAGGACCATATATTAACGTAACATCATATGTCCTTTGGCTATCGGTCGTTCACTTGGGCTGTATTTGTGTCAAATATGTACAGGTAACATCCTGCCCTGGAAAGCGAGGTCGGTTCCAACTGGATCCCAACATGGGAAGAACATTTCTAAACCAATTAAAACGTCCGTTGATACATGCCAACTAACCTAGTTTGGAATGCAGTTCCATATAACGTCTCTAATGTCTGACACATCTTAACATTTTATAGGATTAAAAACTGCAAAATTGATCACGGAACTGATGGAATGTAGCAAAAATAGCTTTTCAGCTTCTTAAATCCCAATTCCGTCAGTTTCTCGGGCTCACCAAAGCAGTTTGTACAAGGGACAGTATTGTGCGTTGTTCAACCTAGAAGAAAGTGGCTAATGAACGAATCTTTCGAAATCTACGATGAGAGAGCCCAGAATGATGACGTCATTCCTTTCCTTGTACTTTCCATTAACCGAATTTACAGCACTATGCTCGATCAGCATACGTTGAAATATTCAGTTGTGTACCAAAAATAACCAATCTGAGTGCACGACGTGTCTCGCAAGGCCAAACCTCATGCTGTTCGAAATCGAACCTACTAATGTGATAGACTATACAAGAAGCACGAAGATCCAAAATTTGTGATAAACACCCATTTTTGTGAGCTTTTCTACCTTAAAATCGTATACCGTCGGTTCTTTTTGCCGTTTTCTGCAACCTAGTCACATACGCCTATGCGCTTAGGATGTACAAAAGTAAACCCAGAATACGCCGTACAAATGATATTGTTCCACTGATTTTTCGAAACAACCGCAGTCGCTTCATATTTCATGAGTTCATATTGATTCCTAGAAGAATTTTAATTAGTCAAGTAGGATGTCCTCGCCGATTTTGATAATCCGTGTGTGTATACAGTGTTATACTTCTATCGATAGACCAGCGTTGAACACTATTAAAAATGGAGATTATAAAACATTTGGCTAAGATTCATGTGTAGAGATAAACTACGAAAATCAACATACCATAACAGCATTTCTGCAACATTGGACTCTATGTCTCTGAAGTTGGTCCGATTCCCAATGTGCACAGTAAGCAGTATAGCATATCGATTTTTATTAGGTTGATGTTCTCGAAATTGAGCAAATATATTTCTTCTACACATTCTAATCAGCTGTGAGCCAAAAAAGAAGACTACGTTAAAATGACTAAGTTTTATTCCGATAAACAGCAAGGTTGTCCCTAACTGCGGTCGGAAAGCTAAGTTCTGTGTTTTCCACCAGTTATGGTATCTACCATGTCTTCTGTGGTTGTAGAAACATTTGCTTCGGTAGAACAGAAAGAAAGCTTGAACCCAGGGTAAAACAGTGTATTATGAGATGATTAAGAGATGCATTAATGTCCGCTGTATCCACTATGAAGCAGTTGTCTACAATAGGGCATCGTTTAATTTCCTGGTAATTGCTCACATTTCACAGATTCTCGAGCATGTCAGAGGCTTTTTGATCAGTGATCGATAGCTGGTTCCATGGGCGCAGAAACAATTGGTTGCCAACTTTCATTTGTTATCGGTTTGGTTATCAGTTTCATTCGTGATGGAGCTCGATTTGCACCATCAACAGTTTCATGTTTAACGTTTTTTAGCTACAGGTTTGCGACTGACGAGAATGTTAGCAGTGAAGTTATGGTGTTCTAATCATATGCTTGAGATGGACTCAGTGATTCAGTTACTACATATTCGACTGCAGACCTCATATTCAAGCTTAAAATGACAATCACAAGTATAGAATTTCTCTTCTTATTCAATTTAGAAGCCATGGACAAACCTCTAGTAACACAACGTCCGAAGGACGTCACGTCCAAGCTCTCCGTAGAACGACGAATTTATTCTACATCAGTTACCCTACTTAGTGATTAAGTAATAATGAAGGATTGTGGAAAATTAAAAGCCAACCCTTAATTCCTCTAAAACACAGTCAAGCTGTATACTAGTAACCGTATCGGCGCAACATTACAAGACGTAAGGTTCACTACTGTTAACTCCACGAGTAATGTTCAAAAGTTTAAACGGCGTAACATATATTCGTCAAGTTCACCAGAAAACCAAAAGCTGAATACCCCTGAATAGCCTTAATATTATTACCTGTTTGCTTTTACACAATCTAAATATTGATGACGTTTTAATTCGACTCGTCCATATGGTCCTATGTTGTGAACCACATTCGCCAATCACTCGTCTCACTTTCAGCTATTTCAAATGGGGGCTTGGTTAGCTGCTGAAACACATTTGTAGTCTGTTGCTCAAGGATGAACACATTGAATCGAACTTCATTTTGTGCTGATACCAAACGGTTTTGAAGTGATCTATAGTGGACCTGTTCAGTGGTCTTGAGGAGGAAATTCGACAAAATGTATTTGATGAATCTATTGGTATGCACCTTTTGTGCAAATCGCTTTGAAGTTGCTTCGGAATACTGCATGGATTTCTTAAGAAATCGAAGAAAAATCCACCAAAATTCACCTTAAATTATACATGAGGATTGTTCAGTTAACTATCATGGTGCAAAATGTATGTCACCAATTGTTATATCAAACAGATATCTTCCCTGATGGTTAAATAAGCTATTATATACAAAATGTATAAATCGTAGTTGTCTGTTCTTGTATCTCAACTACCTTCCCAGATAACTATACGACTCACCGTTTGATACAGGCTGCATCAAACACATTCTTGAAATTCATACAAAACCGTGTGTTTCTACCACTAAGGGGACAGTTAACCGTGCAGTTACGGGTGAAAATTGAATTTTCTGCCAATTTATATACGGACAGCTTTGGAAGAACCGCTGGTGAGAAAAATGTAACTAACACTGCTGCATGATTGGCCTACTCCAAGTACACACAAAAGAACAAAGTTGCTATCTTACCTATATGCTGATCAGATGGCAAGTATTAGGAGCTGATTTGAAATTATCAACTGTTTTCAATCAGTAGCGTTTAGAGAATATAATGTAACGATACGATCATTATTGGACAGATAATTGCCAAACCAGTGAGATTTAACTAGTTTCTCACCAGAGTGTTTGGGTTATCTTCTCAGGCAAATTTCGAGGCAGGTGACCGGTTGGCAAGATTTAGCCGCCTGTTGTGAGCCGGCAGGTAAACTTCAGTCAGTTCTTGGGAGAATATTCTCTGCGTGCTATGTACTGAATAGTCATACTGTGTGCCTTACATCCAGTACGACTTTGTCAACTGTATCACCCAGTTGTAATCACAACGATACATACGTGTGCCTATTCTTACACAGCCAACTAAATTAGAAGATAAGTTGTTTGGCAGTCCGCATTTTTAATGAATTCTGCTAACGAATTTCACACTGTCATTGTAAGATGCACTTCGTACATCGGTTTAAAAAATTTTCGGAACCAAAAACACCAATTTCATAAAAAGTAGATTAAAAGAGTATTCGGGAACTTGTAATTAGCACTGAAAATTTCCGTCAATTTCCTAATTCTGAATGAAATTAAGCAAGTTAGCAATCCAGTAATTTAATTGTAACTGTCCCTGCCTTAGGATTTGAGGGAAATGATTCATATTAGGAACACCTTTGTTACAGTGAGTTGTAAACTACCTGCAAACATCTGCACAATGCACTTAGGTGGCGAGTTTGTAGTGTATCTTTATGGTTGTGTGTGTCCAACGCGGTCCAACCACTTCACGAAGGCTTGTGAAGTCGTAAAACCACATTTTGCCGGTCGCTTTTTATTACAGCAACAGATAAACGGGTTCAAAAGCGACAAACAGAAAACCGTTCCATCCACTTTGAATGAATGGTTGTTCAGTCAGCGAAATTGTGTGGCGCAAAACAATACTGTACTGGTCTCTAAGGGCAGAAACATATTGTCTTTCTGTTTTTACTTTTGGTTTGTTGACGAACAGTCTCCTCTAGTGGTTCTACTCTCTGCAAGCGTACTTACTGAACTATTAAATAGAGTGGAATTTCACAATCCTCATCTGTAACAAACTCTTCCAACGGGAACCTCGGAAGCCAATTAGATCAGTCACTTCCTGGTATTTTCCTCAGCTCATGTGTCATTAAGAGGGGCCTATGCGAATGTTACACCGCAAATTCCTTTTTGCTGGTATCAACGTAGAACAGAGTAGAATAACTTTTATCTTTCAAAAGATCATTTTTAGTGGGAATGTCTTACAAAATAAAGCAGCTTATTCAGACATACGGTGAGGATACTAGCAATGAAACAGGTAGTGGGGAAAATTGAGCCGACACTTGAAACCTTAAGAACCAATTCGTGACTTTTCGGAATAGCTGAACAGATTACATACTATTATATACATCTTGTGGTTTTGTTTTCTGGATTCAAAGGAAATGTTTTCACTGTGAGACTTATCAAACAAATCTTCAGTATGATAATTAAACACGTTTAGAGCAATGCTGCTGCTGAGGTCATTCTATCAAGTAGCATTTATCTGAAATCGAACTCAGAAGAGAAAGTCAACCAAAGGATTGCTCAACACTTTTCGAGAGAACATCTTGTTTTACTTTCTCAGCAACATACAGCAGTGTATCGTCAAATATTTCCTAAGAACCCGTCGTAAGATTTGTTTTAAAATGCACCATGATATGTTCAAACGTAGAGCCAAGTTTCGTTCAGATTACCTCGGCCTACTAACTTGGATAATAGTCAAAAACTACAATATCATTTTTCCATACGTAAGAAGGAATTTATCGTTTATTTCATAGTGCCTTGGCTAGTTACAGAAGGATCTGTTACATACATTAAAGTTTCTCCTTTGCTATTGGTGGATTATTTTATCCTTTCAGATAACGCTTAGCCTTCTGTTAATAATGGATCCCGAGTCAATGCTGCAAAGAGTACTAACGCTCTTCATTTTCAATATAAAGCTGAGTATATCGATTTTACATGCTCCTTTTTCAGGGAATGATGAGCCACACAACCCTAATAACCATCCAGTGGCACTTCAGCAAGCATCCCAAACTTGAGGAAGTACACTGCTTCATTTTCGTAATGAATCCAAGAATAAGATTTGGTTCGTACAGCTGTCGAATAGAGCAAGAAATTAGATGGAAAAGCAAAGTCAAGAGCGCAAGAATAATTGGTTGTGCAAGGGTATGGTTGAAGTCTCAGGGGTACTTTGCAAAAGTCGAAATTAACAAAAGTCAGGTGTTATCCAATACTTTTAGTCAGAGAAGTTTCATCCTTTGAAAAGTAATCAGTTAACTGATTTTGCTGCAGAGTGATAGGTAACTTTGGGGTCTAGCAAAACCGATGCAATATTTCGACCACAGCAAACACGAGATGGCAATTACGCGTTACAGGCGGCGAGAATTCATAAGCGCATTTATGGCTCGTCTGGTTAGGTGTTGTAAGACAAAGAGAACCTTAAACCGGTGAACACGTATGGGAGATTTCGGATGCCTATATGGAAACCAATATCATGCTGGACTGCACAACCGCTTTTATAAAATGTTCAAAATTTCGGACATGATAAGGAATATAGTGTAGGGCCAAATTGCGTCCTACTAGTTTGCAGTGCATGGGTTTATTTTGTCACCCTTAATGGATACTCAATTTGAAGATTGGCATCAATATAAGTTGATATTATTATAGATGCAATCTGGTTTATCAGGAATCTGAAGAAAGTATTCGGGTTCATCTGGATGTTACATATACTTTACAGCCATCATTAAATAGAACTTGGATCTGCTTGTTCGACAGGTGGCTACTACACTATAAGTTTAGGTGCAAAAAATATTAAATTAGCCAGCTGTTTGTGGTTGGCATTGAAACGAGTAAGCATTCACCACGAACTTAGCAAGGCTGATTGATTTCAATCTATAAGCAAAAGAGAGCACAAAAACGAAGGAGTGTAGTTCACATACATATATGCAACCCCAGTGACCGCAACCCAATGCTATACGCGAGACGTGCCTGAACTATTCACTGACACTCAGTCACAGGTCGTAGGTTCGAATCGTTGGTTCATAGATTGTTACAAACGAGAGAATGACCTTTGCTTACGCGTTCCTATCTTTATGCTGGTCGATAAAAAATGTGTTGAATATTCAGAGATGTCAGGAGAAAGTGAATGGATTTAGGTAAAGGGTGAATTCAATGAAGCTGTTGATTACAATCATTTCAGCAAAAAATACTGAAACACAATTAAGCAACAATCAGTCGGACATGCACAGTTAATGACCTGTGACGCTGATCTAGTATAGCGGTTAGGAAAGTTGTAGTGTCAGTTATCTCTCACCTATCCGCCGATCGAATAATACTTCAGGACTCTCAACCGATTTAGTCGTGACCACAGAGTTCAGCAGTGTATTTCACTGTAAATAGATTCCCATCTTGAAGCAGGCCCGTTTACAAAGTAGCCTGCCCGTTCTATTATTCACCCTCAAACAGCACATTTCTAGACGTTCATCATTATGTAGTCGGAGGAGATGTGCAAAAGAATGACCCGTGAACTATTTTTAGTTAAGAATTAGGTCTCCCATGGAGCATCTGTAATTCACTGAGAATTGACCTAATTCTGCCAGTATTTCTGGGTAGGAGGTTTCTTGAGATCCCTGATCCTTCTAATGGCCCGTCTGTGAACACTTTCAATAGGTACCAAACCTTTGTCAAGGTAAGGATGATAGGTTTCTATGTTGCTTTCTAACCAAATTCAAACTGTCTGCCACTAAGACCCCTGGGTCTCTTTCGCATTTTGAAATGAGCAACTCTGTGCTGTCAATTTTGATGGTGAACGTAGATGACTTCACACCTATTGACATTGAACGGTAAGTTATTTTCTTTGGACCATTGATTGAGGCAGTTCAAGTTATTTCTCAGGGACAACACATATTCTAGGTGCACCAAAACTCAGCGGAGCCTTCTTTCATCCACCTAGAGCAACACCGGTGATTTGACCGTCCTGTGCAGTTCTGGAACAAAAAGTGTGTATTACAATGGCCCTGAGATTGATCCTCGCAGCATGCCACTATCGACTGGGAACCACTCTGACAACTGCCTAGTTACCTTGATGTTGAACCTACGCTAGGTCTATTAATATTTTAGCCATACGAGAAGGTGCTCATCAAGTCCAGAACTATTCAGTTTACGCAGTATGATGGAGTAATCAGCCTTTTAAGAGGGTTTGGAAAAGTTAAAATAATCACTTCTGTGGCCACTCCTGCATCGGAAGCATTTGTCCAAACATTACGAGCAATCAGCAGATTCGTGACGCATGAGTGTCTCCTACGAGTGCCACGTTGTTCCGTGTTGATGAGTTGGAGGCTTTCAAAAGTGGCTTAGTGACTGTCATCTGGTAAGCTCTCTATTACCTTAGAGACTGCTGAAAGCAGCGTTATTGTTCGACAATCCTTGGGTCATGTCTGCAGCCATCTTTGAAGAAAAGTGTGATTGTGAACTGTTTCTGGACTTTCGGTAGACGGACGATTGTTTGGGAGCGATTTAGAAGTGCTGTAAACGATTCTGGTTATTCCGCGTTGTAGTTTTTCAGGACGATATGGGGTATCAAATCTGGGCTGTGTGACCTGTGAGTTAGTAGGTTCTCTAACCTCACTCTGACTTGTGGGACCGAAATTTGAGGTACTTTAAGCAAGTTGCCGCTGAAGTTTCTAAAAGCTGCTCGTGATCTCAGTTGTGGACAGTCAGGTACTGCTTGCTCCGAGTGCTGACCACCTCTGTATTTGCATTGGCAAATCCGCCAAGGGCTTGCAGTTGTGAACTATCAACCTTTTTCCTACTGTGTAGTGTGATTCTGCTGTAGAGCAGCTTAGGATTTACCTTCAGCTTTTCAGCAAGATTGCGTTGATAACGTAATCGGTCCTCTCTGATAGCGGCCGTGGCACGATTCCGTCATGACATACTCAAAAAATGCTAGTTCAATGTGTTCTAACTTTTAACTATTCCAGACTGAACGTTCAGCGTAACCAGATTTTTGGCCTCATTCTTAAAATGCCAGCAATCGTCTGGGCTGAATATAAGGAAGGAACAAGGTCAATCAGCCTTGTTAAGCTATGTCTCTATCCGTGTTGGATTTGCCTTGTGATAGACACTTAGATCTGTTTTTTAAAAAGAACATTGTCCAGATCCGTGTAGATAGCTAAAATCGGTTATCATATGATCACTACAGCTTAGTGGAGCTTTAATATTTAGATTGTTTGTAATGTCAATCTCACTGGTAACAATATAATCAAGACAACTCGGGGCTTGGCCCATCTGCCACATCATATGATTCTGAAAATGCTAGAATAGTCCAGCCTCAATTACTGCATCACAGACTTCTTCAGCAGACGTAGACGTTGCAGCACTGACATAGTGGTTGATGATTTCCGGCTCCGGGTGATTAAAATCTCCCATTGTCGACGTCTGAGCAAAACCTGAAGATGCACTTTACACAGGACGTTGTGCACGGCCACGTCGACACCCTTATGTGCAGAAGGCAAATTGTAAATCATGCTAATCAAATAAATGATGTTTTGAATGACCTCAATTACTTGCCAAATTGATTCGAGAAGATCCAGTAACACCATGTCACACCAGGTCTTCATGTGCGGTTCCGAGTAAGGGCTGCACCACGTCCTTTACCAAGTTTCCCATTACTGTGGAACAGTTTTATGCCCTGAAGAGGTAATTCGTCACTCCACACTTCCTGTTTACACGAGATCTCCATAAGGCCTAGTATACGTGGGTTCCTCAGAGAACAACTGTGAGGGAGCTCGTTCAGCTTAGTGATGAATGAAGCCGCGTTGGTGTAGAAGCAGGAGGTAGTTTCACCGTTTGTAATATGCCTAGAGGACGAATCTACTAGAGTGGGAAGGGTTGAGTTAGTGTGTTTAGTGTACTTTGAAACCTCCATCCCCTATTGGAATGGTGGTGAGTCAGCGTTCTCTAGAACCGTCGGATCGTATTTTTCACCCACATGAAGGTCATCTGGGATAGTGACAAGAACAATAGCATTGGATTTTGTAATTGTCTCCACTGTCAGCTGATGTTATTTTACCTGTCAGAGTGGTACCTGATCCCAACAGGCAACTGTGAGCGGGCTGCATTTTAAGCCGCAAGCGCCTGTTAGGTCATTTTTGTTAGAAAAGTTATTTTTGAAACTCAAAGGGCACTTGTCGAGGCTAAGTAGGCCAAAATAGACGATTTGCGTCGATGAATGTTAGATTAGACAGACCAGTGTGGGATGCAAAGTATTATCACTAGACTAGTTAGTGCACTAATTGAATGACAGCATCAGAGTTTTCGGCGGCAAGTACATGCGCCTATGTTCATCAACCAAATGGGCGCATCCTAAATGAGTTCTCAGCCCTGTTGTAACTTGTTCGGTGCAGCTCCTTTAGCTTCTAGAAGTCGGTTAAAATATAAATGGTAACTTTTAGTCTACGCAGTTTAAGAGGGTACTTAGGGGCGAAGCGTTCTCGTAGTCTCCTAAGTGACTCTGCAGCGAAATCACGGTAACACAACTGTTTAGAGAATTTATGAGACCCAGTTGCGAAAAATCTGAATTCCGGCTGGATTCGAATTAGCGACAGAAGCAACATGCACGAAGGCGGCAAATGCTCTACCACCTGAGCTACGAAGTTACGCCGAAAGCTCAGAAATCCACAAAATGATCCAGTCGGTTGACTGACCGAGGAGGATTTCCCTACCAGTTCACGCTCGGATATATCGAAAACTGCTTTCTATCGTGCTCCGCCCAAGTTTCTAAATTTGCTGAACTACTCTGAGGCAGATTCAACACAAGTATAGACCGACACACAACTATGGGCAAGCTTAGCGGTATTATCCTGGGTGTGTTGGTACTGATGTTTACGTTGTCTGCTTTGCAGTGTTCATTACTGTGACTGAGCCGACTTTTTCCTAGCTTCTTTTCGTTCACTTTCTATTGGTGGTTCATCCGTAATTGCCCGGGTGCCAGGTTTTGAATAGCTTGGTTGCGAACCCATGCCTGACTGACAAGGGTTAACTTGAAATGGGTTAATATTCTGACGAACCACTGAGTCAGCAGGCTTACCAGATAGCGTCACATTGGCTGGGGAGCTATAATCCTTGTTATCGAAACGGCCGCTAAAGCGATAGTTACTCACTCGTCTTGATGGGTCTTACAGCTGTTTTCTTGCTAGGGTTTGTGTTGGCGGGTTCAGTGGAGCAAGGTGGAATATGCAGTATACCTATGTTTAGGTGACAGGCGTGGCGGCTACTGAGTAACAAGCTCTGTAACGCAATCTGGATTTTATCGGATGTCACGGAATATGTACAGGTTGAGCATACATATTAGATTTTCAGTTGAGTTCTCTCTTAAGATGCCGCTGACCAAAGGCAGAGCCAGTCCACAGATTAAGTGGGCTTGAAGCTTAGGCAGAAGACGGGTTAGAGTCCTGCCGTTTTTTCGAAGCCCCTTGTCATAAACCACGCACTTTGGAGGCCTTGTTAACTCAAGGACCGCTGCACTGTACTAATCAGTACTTCACATGTGCACCACAAAGTTAATCCTAAGGCGCTGTAGACTACACAGACTTTTGAAAGTCAGTTACATGAATGCTAGCAAAAATTGAGAACAGCTCAACACAAACCTACAGTTAGCGCAAAGTCATGTGGTGATAGCGCGAAGAGTGAAGTCTTAAAGATAAGCATTTGTCTGCAGGTTGCTCCTTGGGTTAACTGGGAGTTTGGTGTCAGGCGCGAAGATTTATTTTCGACAAGCAAATAGTGATTACCTCAAATAGGCATGACGTCTGCGATTGTCTAGCAAACTTGTCAAGTTGTTTAGATTTATGATAGTGTCCCAGCTGGCCTGCACGTTTGTAGCCAATAGTGGAGTCCGAAGTGCAGACGTTAGGCCAAGAATCAGCTGTTTACCACTCCGCTGTTGATCAATGGGACTAGGTTTTTGCGTAGTGTTAATCGATAGTTCGCCAAACGAACGCAAGTTATCACACAGTTGCGGGCCATTAGTCTATTGTAGGCCCAGGACAAATTTTAACTAGATGTTTGCCATTCTGGCTTGGTAGTAAGTGTTGTTCGTGACAAGCTGGTGGATCTTAAGACAAAAAAACGAACTGAACAATGTTTCAGGAACCGTTGCGTAAAATCTATTTTCCATAATAATGTGGGTAGCAATAATCATAACAAAGTAATTCAGCAACCACCGGTTACCATGGTACTCCCAAGTCTGACGACTTCTGGCTAAGGTCTGCCTAAATTTTGTTGGTCGTATAGATCGTCGAATGCCTTGAAAACCAGATATACACCATCCCTCAGACTTACAGTTTCCGGAAACCTTCGATGGTGGTCTTAGCTTGCGGAACCCATCGTATAACTGTGCTCCTTTTTCTGGATTTGCTTCCTCCACGTCATATCCCGAAAATGTAGCTTGTTCGTTCCAGGAATATATCGATCCACCAATTGCTGTTGAGGAGTGGTCGGAAGATTTTACGAATATAATGACGTTGTCATGTGCTGTTCGTGAAAAAACAACGTACATTGCACTGAGGATAGATTTATCAAACTGAAGCAGTCGACGAATGTTTGAAATTGTTCCCAATGAAACTTGACGTGCTTCAATTGGCACAGAAACCCATGTTTTTTCACAAGAACTGGACAGTGCATCTAGTCAGTAGGACCGTCAAACTGCATACCTTAGCGTCCACAAGAAGCTTTTATGTATTTAGGTCCTGCCTGTAAAGCAGTGGTTTTGAATATATAGCCGTCAAAACTCAACCATCAGCTTACCGTATGCGTGCTTCAACTTAAAAGCTAAACTAAAGTAAGATGTAGTGCGAACTCACGTCAAAATAATTCATGTTTAGGTTACGATGCTACACGGAGAATTCATTCAAGTAAGTCTGAAAGCTGTAGATTTTTGCCCTAAGTGGTTATGGAAAAAAATACCTTCTTTGATAACCACCGAATTTTGTCGTGAACCCATTGCATACTAAAGGTACTGAGTTTAGGTCAAGAATTTAATTCTGAAGCATTTCTTGTTGGTCTATTATCAAGGATTGATGTATTTGCTGGATGCTTCCATCAGTTGGCCTGGACACGTTCCACTGTTCATTCAAACAACGTATACGAGCACCTTTAAACGCTTGTGGTATTCAAGCTAAACTTCATGCACTCAACTGCATCTTGTGGGACGTACTACTCTCTCTTCACTTGTTGAGCTTACACACCCGTGACACGTTAGAGACAAAATAACCTCAAGATGAAACTCATAGACACAGGGGTTCACTCACAGGAAAATTGGTTTATGTCCAGACCATCAGTTGTGCATTTCCGGGAAACTGAGAGTCCAGTTGTTGACCACCAATTTTCAAGTTGCTGAGATAAATGTTTGCGTTCGCCAGCGATCTGACTTGATGACATCGTGAAAAACTGACATGGCGACATAACTTAGTAGAGTTTAGTTCTCATACATCAACCCATTCAAATGAAAACTCTGCTCACTGCTTTTGTTTAACAATTGTTCGTTCGCTGGTGGAGATCAGCGCTATTAACCTAAATATATGGAAGGTGATGCTCAAACATTATGCGACCACACACCTTTATTGAGTGTCTGTATCACCAAGCCTAACCGGAAACGTCCCTCTGTAAGTGTATCACCTTGTCATTCGTTAACTCAAACCAACTGAACACCATCAGTGCAACACTACATCTCATTTTGCTACAAGGGACATTCTCACATCATAAAATGGACAAAATACATGTCATTCAATCTCCTTATTCAACCCATTAAGCAAACCTTTCTTGCCGACAGGAAGGTTCCGAATGGGAACGCTGCAAACCAAGTTGTTCGACAAAGATGTCTTGTCCTAGAACATCAGGTAGACCAACACTGTTCACGCACAATGTAAATAGACCATTTAACTAACAAGCATTCATACACTTACAAATAAAAACAAGTGAGCCAGACATGGGTGAACCTAATGACTACCCAACACTTGATGGCATCGTCGACTATAAAAAGAATTCGATGTTCTTGGCAGTGCATCCGGACAGTTGATTGGCGTTAAGTGATAAACATGTACACAGCTCACTGACTGTATAATTCATTTGATTCTGCAGCTGGTTTTAAAGTATACGACCAGATGACCAGTTTACCTGTGGTGTGCGCCAGGTCAACTGAACATTTCCCACTAGGCGGACTTCATTGCTAACCAGCGAAAGGACTCAGCGACACTTATTCATCCAACTACAGTCTGCCTGATTATGAATAATTTATTGAAGTGATAAGATTGTGAGAAAGTAGGAATGGTGAAAGAGAAGAAATGAGCCTACTCCAACTCACACGAAGTTACAGCATCCAGAGAAAGTGGGCCAGCGGTTCTGTTCTTAATAAGGGGAACATTCTTTCGAATGATGTTATATGAGAAACAACACTTCCTGAAAGCTTATACGAACTGTAGGCAGTATTTTGTGAGTGATTCCATATATTGCATGAGTTGCAAGAAAAACCGCGAAGAACAGAGTGTACTTTGATGTATTGTGATGAATCGCTCATCTCGTTCACTTAATGGTTCAACCCAGGCTGTGCAGAGATCACGTCGGTATGGTCAGTTATGTTCGGCAAGCCACTAGTTAGACCATGACAACTTAGCTTCTCAGGGTGGAGGCATATTATGGCCTACCAGCCTGTGCCTTGAGATATAAGCATTGAGCCAATAAAACCACTGTGATATTTCATTTACTGCAATGATTTGTCAACCGGACTACCCAACCCACTGTATCAAGGTGGGTACATCTATGAAAATATGATACCGCTGAACCGCAATGACCAGAAATTAGTCCACTCCTACACATTATTGTCGCAACTCCTTTCCAGATCTCAAAAGATAATTATTCACAGTAGCCGGACCGTGATAACTCCGCTAACCTTGTGGTCGAATCTCTAATATCCACAGTTCGCTGTTTCAGTCTAACACGAGAGTTACAATAAATGACCTGAGCACATACACCTTTAGGTCACCAACTAATCCCATCCGGAAGTACAAATCACTGGACTCATTGGAAAGATGCTTAGGTTAGCACCAATCCCAGACGTAAGAGACCCAAAAGCTCTGCCTTCGTTCTGCTAATTCCATTACGAACCGTAAGTACATTGGGCTCTCTCAAAAGGTGGACATGATTTTACGACCATGTTGGCTGGGACAATAAACACGCGAGGTGGCCGACCTGAGGACTCTTCGTTTTTTTGGAAGCACAAACCAGAAGACTAAAACGGTGGGGTAATATCACTTCCTGCATTCTCATCAGTCACAAACGTGCACTTTACAGTATTCAGCAAACTGAATGAACCACCTCAAGTCAGAACAACGAACAGGATCAAATTTGGGAATAATGTTGATGTTGCTGATAGCTTAGGTTGGAGATCTGGTTATTGAGATGTTCGCCGAACCGCGCGCTCGAATCTATTCGCTCAAATACTTACGGACCAATGATATTACTTAGTTTGATGATGGAATGTTTGCATCCTAAGTGCCAAGCTAAGCGAACATATGAATACTTAGATCACGTGACGGGCAGCCTTAACATCACAATGATTTGATTCTTCATTTGCTAGTCTGTTTCCAAATGGATTGAAGAGATTGCTTTGCTGAACTTCCTCAAAAGAATTGTAATCTTGTGTGTGGGTATGTGTGAGTAATGGCGGAGGTCTGAAACAGGTCTGAGGTGGAAACGAGGTAGACAGAAAGTTTGGCCATCGTGCTTAATTTTGGCTCCCTCTTTGCTCAGATCAGGTTTGCTTTCAGTTAGACTGCAAAGCTAATTCCATCCAAAACTGTCGCTCATGTAGAAGTAAGCCAGTGAATTCAGTCAACCTGGCACGTCTCATTTTCAACTTTACTGCACAAAAAGACCACAAGCCTCAAAGACCGGCTAACAAGAACTCAATGAAGCTCGCGGTAAGATATGATTGTCAAACTACCATATGCAATAAGTCGAACTGTCAGACAACAGCAAAGCCCAACAGCTGTGAGGTCAGAACCCGGCACCGAAGTTAGAAATTTTCGGACAGTTTTTGAAAATGACTGCTTCCCCTAAGAAACAGGAAGACTTTGACGGGGGCACGTTGAGCAAATTCGTCTGCCTCGTTAGTTCCGTTGAGGCTGACGTGTACATGTACGACCGTCGTCCCAGCCAGTTTGTTTAAAACAGTCAAATGTGATAGGGCCGCCCTCTGAAAGTACTTGGTCTCCGAAACAGGCAGAAAAGATCTCTCAGAAGAAAATTTTCCCACTGGTGAGAGTCAATGAAAAGTAAATCGTGACACTTGCGTGCACAGTAGACTGCACATCTTGCACACTTTTTCACGACCCTTCCCCAGGGATAGCCCTGTGTAAACACTACCTCGTTTGTTTTTTCACCGTGAAAACTCGCCAAATTTCAAGTACAAAGTCAAGAAATATTTATTTGACCATCCTTAAATTAATCCTGTCGAAGAAGCACCTTATTCGTTTAGCCTCGCAACTTCTGATTTCTATCCATTTCTAGCAATACAAATGTGGTTAATAGGAAAAAACTGGAATGCAAGAATTGATTGTGCAAATTGCTGAGGCCAAGCCTAACGGGGCCTACAAAGGCTATGTTGGAGAGTCTCACCACGAAATTCGCATTGAGATTGATGGGAGCGCTGTTAAAATTGAATTGGAAGTTGAAAAATGGTGGCAGAAAAATGGATTTCCATCTAACTACTTACAGCTTGATCCATGACGGCTATCTGTTTGAGACAATTGTGGTCAATTGTTGAAAGTGAGCTAGAAACATGCCAACAATTTCAAATGTGGGCCGGAATGCTGCTTGTCTTCTGATCTTGAAGTGCCACATGGAGACAGTAAGCTCTATCCGGTGCTTTGTGTTGAATACATCGAATAGGACGTTATTTAGTTTCAGTTCCTCTGGCCGACGTATGTGCGACCAATCGCGGTCCTATCACTAATCGTGCGTTGCTCTTGTGCTCATCACCCCATAATACTGAGGAACGGCCAAGCTCAGTTAGGTGTTGGTTCAAGTTTGAGTACACAGCGTGAGTTCTTCCATGTAAAGATGTCTGCGGATGCTATACACCTCCAGGAGGGTATTTTATCTCACAGTACACGTTTGACAAAATTTTCTGGCAGGAAGGCATAATGAATAACGAAATTGTCTGTGTTCCTACTCTGATTAACTCTATGACACATTAGCAGAATGGGACATCTGCTATTCAGGTAAGTTGCCTTTTCCTATACTGCACTAGCTATCCGAAAGGATCACTCGTATTTTAAGTTTATCAGAAACAGTCCGTTCAGAATGACGCCAAACATCAACGTCTAACACCTGTGTAAGTTTTTTTACTGATGTCAGCATAGTTTTGACTGAGTTTCGGGACGCTGACATCGTCAGAGTCAGTTTCTTGACGGTGATCAGCCTTCCACCTATTCCGTTGAAGTTTATAAGCAGCAGTAATGTTTAGTTGAGCACACTGGCAGTATCTAAACCGATGCACTGTGTGTACAAATATAAATCACTCTAAGGGTTAGGGAACGAACTATAAAAATACTGCTAATATACCCAGCCAGTGGGGAGGGAAATCTCGCAAGATATTTTACGGCCTCTCAAATGGGAAAATTCATTTTTGGATAGGAGCACAATAAAACCAAACAGCTACAAAATGAACTTGCATTCAATCGATCGTTAATAGTATAACTTAGTGTTCAACTGTTTGAGGGACACTCACGTCAAGAAAGCTCATTTTCACGAAAAACAATGTGAGAAACCAATCACGTACATTTCTAGCTTGATAGAGAAAGAGGATATTTTAGAGCGTTAAGAAAGAGAATACGGAAAGTTTCTTGTTTTTGGCAACTCTGAAGTTTTCCTGCAAACACCGAGACAAAACTACGTGTCAAAAACAATTTTCAGTTCAGCAGTAACGAATGAAGACATATGTCGAAAGGTGTTAACATTTCCTTAGCTCTAATCAGTCACGAACGTACAACATCAGCTTGGATATGACATACTTTCGGCAAAACGCTGTATGTTGCGTAATAAACTCCTCTCAACTGGCGGATTCAATGGGGAATTGAAACAATTTCTTAATTTCTGCTGATGTTGACTATTTACGAACGATGAAGTTGGAAAACAGTTGACATTTCATGAGGGTTTATTTCTGGTCGAAATTTAATTGTGTTTAGTTTATTTATTTTGAGGAACTCATGAATCTTCGACAGAAAATATTCACTTTGACTTTAAAGGACTGTCCTACAACAATTGATAGTGTGATTTTGAGTAACCCTCGCTGGTGGACACACTTTCGGACGGCCAAAATGCATTTAGTTGATGTTATTGCTGGTGCGAGCTTTCGTCAGTGTTGTGTGAGTGATATTTCAATTAGTACCACTGATTTCTGCGTCTTACATCCCGTGACGTTATTGATTCCTAGACACCATTCACTCGACGCCGAAAAGGCTTAACACAACGCTCAGTGCAACACAAGGTCACTTGGATCGGACAGTACTTGTAATTTTTCTGTTTCCGGCGATCGTATCGTGGTATCGTGGTAACATTGCTTCACTGCTCCCAGTAGACATGCAGTGATGACTACTTACCAGAACAAAAACCAATATTTAGAAATGTCTTAGTTTTAGTGTCGCCTAAACTTTTTTCGGTATTCAACAGGCAAACGCTGATCAAGCCTGACATGTGCACAGTTGCAGCGTCTGTATTAGTAGGGCAGATAGGTGCCTAATTCAAACAGTAGTTTAGCTTACGTTCCAGTGGTTGTGGTGAGATGACGCGGCGGACAATAACAACAACCGTGACATGAGAACTCAGCCTGGTTCACTACAAATTACATCGTGGAATCAAGTTAATTCTGAAAAGTCCAACAGTAATACGTAAGACGTGCTGCGCAATGGCATTTTGTTCGCATCTCATAGGTTAATTATGAGAAATTGGCACGCAAGTTATACAGTGAGGACAAGCAGCAAAACGGAAACAATGCAGTTATATCTAAGATAGTCAGTCAGATGACAAATGCAGATTAAGCAAGATACAACTGAAGCGTATTCATTGATAAGACTTTTCAAGTTTGTCGGTGGGAATAAGTGTTTCAAGTGTTGGCGGTTTCTACTCATTTAACTTGTTAGTGAGTAATCAGAACCCAGACTTTTTACTTTTCTAAGACAATCCCAAGCAATGGCCGCATTGTGTGTATGGCACTCAGACTCTGGTAGCTTTTCTACCTTGAGAATCATAGCAACTGCCCTTCTCACATAAAGTCTGAAGGTTGGACATATCTATTGTTGCTACCTGCGCAATGTATATATATATATATATATGTAAATATGTATATTACTGTTATGCCTTCGTGGCTGATAAGGGTGAGTAGATAGTTACTACGTCACGATATACATATTTGTCTGTAATTGAAGCGAACCAAGGAAGCTCGGTGGTTCACATAGTTAGTAGTAATTTTTTATTAGTAAGTTTACACCAGGCACTCCTCTTAATGAAGAGACAAGTGTTATTGAATAACTTCTGTCTGAATTTTTGAATGGATCTCGTAGAAAATGCATTGAGTGGAAAATGTGATAGATAACCCACAATGATATACTGGTACTTTCGCTGAAAAAACCCTCAAACGTTTTATAGGATTTGTATTGGACACTTCGTCTTGAGGATTCCTTAGATCGACTGGCCATATTTTTGCAACGAAATTGCAGTGGTTTCGAACGGAATTCTCTCCATATTCATGTAAAAATGATCGACAATCGGATGTCAAGTTTTATGAGCTAGGTTGTTTCCATACTTGGTGAGGTAACAGAATTCATTGCTTTCTCAATGAAACTGAAATCAGGACGACAGTCTGGCGAGTCAACAACACTGAGGATTCCAGGAAGCAAACTTACCATTCTGATATATGAGGATTTCAGAACGACATTGTACTGACAAAAATTAAATCCACTGGCACGCTAAAAAATTCGGGCAGTACAGATTGTTTCATCGTTTGAATATGTATCTACATATGTCCACAGCTTGACTATCATATAATGTGGTCACTTAACCCACAGTGAATACACAAAACGTCACACGAACATTTGTTGTCAGTACAACAGCCGAAGTACACATCATTCTTTCGAGGACCATGTCAAACCTCTCCGGAATGAATATTTCTTCATGATTAAAAAAGAAACGTCACTCGTGAGTGAAGGAAAAATGAAGCTCGAGTGATTTTGTGTGGTTTCATTCACCATGAATATATCGCAACGGTTAACTTCAGACTATTTGATTTTGATTACAAAATTAGTTCTCGTTCAGTGTACACAGCTTTTATAGACAATTACTTCGGTTATCGGTCTGAGACTTGAAGCACTTCTGGTTGCACCAGTAGCCAACCATATTTCTTGTGATTTGTCTCCCACATATAAGACTCTCGTAAAAAATTCCCAGCGTAGTCATGAAAAACAATGTGTAGCGAACAAGCTCGTTTTCAGTGATTCATCATCAGGCTAATACATCACATTTATATCACACATTTCACAGGAAAATCGTTAGGGGAGTATACGGGGGGACGTGGTTAATGAGGTCAATCAGTTCAGTGTCACACTGCAATCATGTACCCACTTGAACAATGGGTCTTGACAGGCTAACCGGGTGGGGGGTTGGCCAGGGCAAATCCAGAGCCTGCACAAAACGTTTTTGGGCGCACAGGGGTGGGTTATACATTCGGATCCTAATAGCCTCTGCTGTAGATAGAATCCTACTCCTCACCGCTCTCGACCGGATGGCCTTAACTCGGTAGATTGGACGAAATGCGTCCATTACGTTCACAGCGTGATTTGAATCCACCAGGTGTGATAGTATGGCGCTGCAGACAGACTTTGTTATGCCACTGTTGAGCCAAGCTGGATGATGTTCCCGGATCCGTTCCGATAAGCGTCTAGTCGTGCGGCCAACATAACTGGTCCCACAGGAACAAGTAAATGAATATACACAAAACGAGGCTGCAGAAATAGGCACTTTATCTTTTAGGCGTGGGCACAAAACCGGATTGGACGTGAAGTGGACTCGTAATTTAGCGGCGTAGAATGTTCGGTTGACTGCGCTTGTGAGCCTACGTGTAATAGTTTCGGCTAAAGTATCGCCTTTGAATGGTAATCCGATATGCACAGCTTTCTTTTCTACAGAGTGCAGCCGGTCTTTTACCCCCCGCTGTTGCATGGCCCTATCTATGAACCTTTCCGGGTATCCATTCTGTATGAATATTGCGCGTATGAATGCTAATTCTTGCGCAATTGTGTCCTCCGTGCAAATCCTTAGGGCTCTTCCCGTCAAACAGTTGATCAGATTTCTTTTCGAGGCAAGTGGTACGAAACTATTGAAATGAATATACTGATCAGTCCAAGTATCCTTTCTATGTATCGCCCGCTGAATTGAGCCATCAGCACGGTGACGTAAACGTACATCCAGAAAGCCTAATTGGCTATTCATTTCGGTCTCCAACGAAAATTGTAAATTTTGGTGCGCGGAGTTGAATGTTGCCAATATGTCAGTTGGGTCAACGTTATTATCGAGTACGCAAAGGATGTCGTCAACATACCTCTTATAAAAATTGCATTGGCGAATTGCTGGACTCAACTGTTCATTTTCTAATTTCGCCATGAAAATGTCCGCAAACAGTGGTCCCAGCGGCGATCCCATTGCGACACCGTCCTTTTGTCGATAAATTCCTTCATTGAACTTAAACTGTACGTTGTAAGTGCACAGATAAAGTAATTGTTTGAGTTCGACCGACGGTATCTGAATATCCATGTCACTGTTCTCAATATAATCACACAGATAATCTATGGTTTCCTTTAATGGGACGTTGGTAAACAAGGATGTGACGTCGAGAGAAAACATTGATTGCCCAGTTAGATTGGCATCCTTAATCGCATTCACGAGATCATATGAGTCGCGTAAGCTGTGTGTTGAGAGTTTCCGCCTGACGGGATCTAATATTTGTGACAACCACTTAGCTAGAGGGTGATATGGAGAGTTCCACATGTCCAAAATTGGTCTGAGTGGTACCCCGATTTTGTGAATTTTGGGTAACCCGTACAGTCTCGGAATCGTGGTTCCGATGGGGCGAATTCTTTCAAATGTAGTTGAATCTATATTTCCCCCCTGTTTCAAACATTGTAAGGATTTTGATATGGCTTTCTCGGTTTGTGGGGTTTTATCCTTTTCATTCTCCATTTTTCGAAACTTGGTCTGATCATCTAATATGTTGTGTATTTTGTTGATATAATCTGCTTTATTAAGCAACACGATACCCGCACCTTTATCAGGCTTAGAAATTAAAATGTTCTCATTTCTCTTCAAGTTTTCAACCGCTACGGGATGTTCTTTCGGCGATCTGTTAGTCAAATTTCTTTTTACAAGATGTACCTTCTTTTTCTACAGACTACATTTTAAGAGTCCCTATGAGTGGCTTACAACTTAGTAAACATCTGTCACGGCCATAGGGAGGCTGGCAAAGGCTGCTATGTTGGCGACCTTTAAAATAGTATGTGAACTCGTTTCTTAACCTCTGGTTTCTTCCACACTTCTACTGTGTTTAGCTACATCCATGTGGAATTCAGGATCGCCGTTATGAACATATCCGACAGTTCATACGTTAGCATGATGTGGACAGTGTAAATACAAAGTGATGTGATCAGCATAAGCGACTTCGTTACATGTTAAGTAACAATTAAACTTAGTGGTGCTAATGTTGTGTAAAGGACGACACATGCAGTTTTCAGAGTGCTCAACAACTAGGCTACTGGAAAACTTCGGCCAACTCACCAGTCTGGAAATACAAGGGCAAACTGGAACGACAGTGTAAACTTCGAACAGCTACTTCTCACGGTTTCGTGCGTTAAACATTTTCCACGACCACCTCTCAAACAAATTTAGTCTAGAAATCTCTAATGATATGCGGCCTTTCGGTGTGTTATTAAAATGTTGTCAGCCGAATGAAAAGAACTATATTAATGAATAATGAGGTAAACGTAACTTTGTTGCAGATCGTTTCCAGCCCACAAAAACAAACAATTTGGGGGTAAGGTACTAGTCTCCATTCCCTTTCAGCTGACCCCAGTGCAACACATTGACCGACTTGCATAGTGCCTTCCTTAACAAATACCTAAATAAAACGAATACAGAATTTATGGGAATGTTTATGAGAAACCCCTGTGTCTGATTTGAAGAACAATGTTAATAATGTTGACACCGTTGATAAGAAATGATAACTGAGGTGTTAAATCTGTGTGATGAGCATAGGTAACACGAAGGTTGATTGTGGATCGTTGACTTGCAAGTCAACAAATTTCTATCACATTTGCTTGTCTAAAGTTGCTGGATTTAAAATAAATTCTTTCCTTCAGTTAGTTTTTTTCGCGTATGGTACAGTTGTCCCGAAAATAATAGTTTTTTGAGGATTACCCACAGAACAACTGCGATATGCTACTTTACGATTCCGGTTTAAACTATCAGATAAGACTACATCTCGCAAAATCCCAACTGCGTCATTTTTCATCATGTGGAAACAAAACGCTGAAACCATGCGTAGCAGTCGACAGATAAAAAACGTTTGTATTTCGTCAGCTGTTTTACAAGCAATTACTTTTAGATCACCACAGATCAAGCCTATGAAAAAGTGGTTTGGAAAAATATACGAATATTCACAACTAAGTCTTTTCCAGAAAAGGCAAATGATATACATTGCCGTTCATGTTAAAGAGCTACCTAAGGAAAGAGCGAGTGGATAAAAAGATAGAACGGACGAAAATCTTTGAAAGATAAATTTCGTTTGGTCATTGGCCCATTGCGTTTCATTCTTCACCCGGTTACCATCATCTGATCTAGCGTGGATTACGAACCGTGTTAGCCTTCGCATTTGTTCACACATGAACTTATCAGTACCTCTGCCCAGGTGGACTCTTAGTCACTTAGTTTAGTAGGGTATGTTGGAGGCGATTATGGAAGCAATCTTACAAATAACAATGCTCTGTACTACGCAGAGTCGTCACGAATCGAAAAGAGCAGCACGCACACTGAAGCCATGACTGAAAGCTTGGACGGACAATCGAGAACTCATAATCCGTTTCCGCGGAAAAAAATTAACGAAGAAATTGGCACCAGACGATTGTTAACGAATCTAGAGATGCTACCATCGGGCAAACTAGTAAGAAAAATCGTTGCCTCTCACATTTTTGTAAGTGTTTACGAATGTCTCTCAAGAAGCAATTCCCCGGTCTACGTTTGGTTTGTAAACATAACATTAGTTGTTTTCTTCTCGTGTTCTGATTGTTTCCAGATTGTTTTGCCCGTTATGTTCGTTGCCTTTTGAACAAGCAATGTGTATACTTTTTATAAATAAGTTAAACGTTATTCGGCATGAAGATTTATTAGGATACCAACAGCCGTTGTGCTTCCCGAAGTATGTGAAACTGCGTACCGCTTTCCACCACACCAGATCTTGAAAACTAGTTACACTAGAATATGCTAATGAACTGGAAATCGTTGCTTAAAATATCAGTATGATCTGAATGTTCAACCGCATACTGACGTGCATTAAAACGCAGTTGGTGAGGTGTCAGTAGACAGCTGTTTTCATTGGACGGTACGGCTGGTGATACGATATGATACGGCTACCCATCTTTATTATGAATCATGCGATACAATAAAAGACCTGGATGAGCACAAAACACTGCCTAGGTTATATACTCGGAAGCGCATGAGGAATGTTAATCAGTTAATTACTTTATTAGGAAATAAACCTCATTAATCTAAAAAGTGAACCGTTACGACAGGATGGCTTCGTTAGCCAGGGTTTCTTTTCCAGTACTACTAACTGGTGTGAACTGAGGTCCATTCGGTTATTATTTCTTTAAATCGATAAATCTCAAAGTCTGACGAGGTATGACAGCTCAGTTTGTCTGTGAATAAATGTTCAGTTGCTGAACATTTAGCCAATCAATGGTCTCAAATTCTTTCATTGCCAGTAAGTCTTTTAATCACTGACTAACTTTATCTTCATTTACATGAGATGTTTTGTTCTGTTCATTCTCATTTCGTATACTGTTGTTATGAGTATGCGATGATCATTGATTTATAGGGTTTCTTAGAGGAGTTTAGGCTTAAAAATTCAGTAACTATAGGTACTTGCTAAAACTGACCACGAGCATTAAACATCTGCGGTTCAATCCTCAGGGTGTGTTTCTGACACCAGGACGTCGGGCCTGTTTTACCTAAAAAGTACACTTGATTGAACAGGGTTACCATATATCTATCTCAGTTACTTATCTATCGATTCTACTTGTGAGTGCTATATGATGCAAAATGATCTGAACCAGTATCTCGGAAAATTTGCCTGATGTTAACATTTATCAGCACTGTAAATAACAGCTTTGTTCAATAAGAAAACCATTTTGAATTGATATTAAACCACCACATCATATCGTTTTTTAATACAAAAATAAATTGAGCACCAATCACAACTGATCACACTTTTCACAATCCCATAGACTTTCCAGTCAGTGACTTTCGAAAAGAACTACTCCCGAGTTTCATTTTTGTTGGAGCTCATCAGGACCGCACAATCCTGCCACGGCCGGGACTAGGACTTCGTTCACTGCGTCAGTGAGCTCATGTTAAGCACGACTGGATCATCATACGTGAGTGCTCAGGTAGCATCATCCAATTTAGATAAAAGCCAACATCCCTTACTGTTCTTCAACAACTTGTTGAAGTTTACATATTTTTGTACGGTTTGCCCACAAAACACAGTGGTTGTAGTGCACATGCCACACCAAGTGATATGAGGTCACATGTGCAAAACTGTCACTTAGTCATGTGAGGAGTAACTTCACCAGACTCTTCTGCTAGATTGTCTAATGATCACTTGTTAACTGTGGAAACGAGAGATTCCGTGTGGTTTCCGTGTACGAACTAACAGTGCGAACTGACCAGATTTTCTAATGTTACTGAAAGCTATCCTGATCAGTCTGTTTAGTTTTAAACCCAAAAATGTTGTGAATCTCGTGTGGAGTTTTGAACCACAATGTGAACTTGGAAGAACAGTATGACCCATTCGGAAAAACCTAAAACTTCACATCTAAGCCTTCTCGGTTAACCTTCAACCATTATACTCTTGACAGAAATTACTCGAAAATTTTGAACACTTAAACCATCGAGAATTTTGCAAAGCTTCCTCATTTCCCGAAATAATAAATGATTTGTTCCTAATGGTGTACGCGCAGAATATCGCTTAGTTAACTCTGTTTTCACCGTATGATCTGGTCATAAATGTAAATATGTGGATGTAAATACGTCATGTTAAAACGATCTTTTACATGACTCGGAAGGTTTAACAGGGTCCTATATAGTCAACGTTTTGAACCAGATCATTTCAAGCAGCCGGCTTTGAAGTTAAATAAACCGCAGATATTTATCAAGGTGTTGAGAGGTTAACGTTATGGGAATGAACGGAACCGTGATTTGATTTCTGAAACGAACTCAGAAGAAGTTGGGTTGAAATCAGGATTTTATTTATTCTGCTCTCTGAGGGAAGTCGAGTAATTTTTCAGCACTGGCGACAGGCTTTGGAGAAGGAAGACGTACGTTGCACAACCAAGTTTCATTCTTTCCAAGTACGGTCAGAATTCCGCAACTCACCACCATACCTAATGCTTTCCACTGAGAACTAGGAACAAAACGTGTAACTTATACTGATGGAACGTCTGTAGTCAACCGGATACATTGGTAGTGTACTGTAGACTGAGTCGATTATTGCACTATTTAACCAGACTCTGGAGTTCAGTGATATGTTCGGATATCCACCGGGTAGTCTGACAACATTACTTGATTCTATAACCGCAATTAGAGAAGTATACGTAGAAAGTCATAAAAACAGGCACAGTCTATGTTCTACAATAATGTCATCTTTCAAATAACGCATTTAGTATACTTTGAAAATTGCTAAGCTACACCGTCATGTAAATGGTATCGCTGTGTTACCTCACCCTTCGCAAGAAACGTGCGTAAAGTGCACGTACACAATTTAACCACTGAGTAGAAAAACTTCCGCAAACTATTGGCGTGTTTGAGAAGAAAGTTTAATCTGGATGGTCCACCAAACGATCCGACTTGTAACATACGGTAGATAGTGCGTTAGCAGACTGCTACACCTTAAGCACATCACTGCTGGTCTGGTTGATCGACTCCACATATTAAAGCACTTCACGGTAAATAAGGGTGAGTTTAATACGTTTTCAACATTAAGTGTTAATGTAGGCTAAGACGAGCCGTTAACACTTTTAGTAAATCAGAAACATTTTCCCAGTAGTGTTGCTGTGACTGACTGGAGCACTTCGGCCGACTTGCTTGAACATAGGCCAAGGTGTCTAACTGAATGTGGCTGGATGGGAAGAACTGTAATATGCTTAAAACTAGTGCGATTATCCAACACTGGATCTCCAGTTCTGAGCAGAAACGGAAATAACGAGGGTAGCTGATAAGTGGCCGAATTTCAGGTATTTCTTCTGGATCAATCAATGACGTGTTATCAAAAAAATTCAGCACTTTGACGTAGATGAGTGGCTGCCGGGTGGTTTGGATTCTGTCACCATTTGAGTGTTCACTGTTGTGGTTAATTAACAGAAAGTACAAACTGAGGGATGAGATTCTCTAGTTCACGTCTGATCACTAAGTTGCACTTAATGGGCAAACTGCTAAGCAAGCCCTTTTGAGGAACTTCTATACATGCAGTCGTAAACGTCCATGTTCGTGAGCACGTCATGTCGATAGTGTACGTAACGCAGATAAAGCTATTGGATATTGTGCAATTGCCAACAAGTTTGGACTCGATCTCTATTTAACTTCTACTGATAAAGTACGTTGTCAACGAAAATGTCCTTTTTGTCATAGTTTTCACTCTGGTTGACACTTTCGGCAGTTATACAGCTTTCTGCGTAATCTATGAGTTGAAAGTTAGATTTACTCATTACGTTTCTTAAATATACTGGTCAAAATACAAACCCAGTGTTTCACAGTATGACTGTAGTTTTATAGCCCTACCTAAAACTATCAGTTAGTCGAAAGAGACTGAAAGAGGTATCATCGTGACTCGTTTGTAGCACATTGTTCGTTTGGAGTTGGAATAAACGTGCTGTTTTTAGACTGTAGATTTTGTTATCAGTGGTTGGCACCATTTTTATTCTAGTGCTGGTTGTAGCTAACTGCTTTACTGGTAGGAAGTGCTACTAGACTAAGCTGTATATGCTCAAATTGGTCCACTCTGACAGTCAACTGATCAGTGCGCCTATCAGAATATGTGTTGGCGCAGTTTCAGTGATCATTCAGGTGACGTTTACGGGTTAAAAATCCGCACAATTACTGTCTAACGTGAAAACCCATATTCTCAGTCAAATTTGGCTGTAACTTTGAGGACGGCATGAAACGAATCTGAACTACAAACGCCAGTTACAGACAAATCCACCAGACTAGGGGAAGATATTGATTCTGGCATGATCAGCTGCAGTGTTGAGAACGCGCAAGGCAAACTACCCGGACTTTCCCTGTAAAAATGCCGTAGGCAAATTCACAAGTTGATTTGCTAACCCTAACAGTTCTGCGCAAGTGTTAACCGTAGAAAGTTAGCATGCACTTCAAATCCAGAGGCAAACGCGCTCAATTTGAAATGGGTCCAGATTGTGCATGTATGCACTGGTATGGTGGTGCACCTCTTTGTTTGTGTGATCTGACTTCGTGAAACCTAGTGGATAAAGTTCCCTTTCAAAAACAATAAGTTTTACTTTTAACAAGGAAACAGCAAAAAGACTTGATCTAATAGTGGATAGTGAATGCTGTCAAAAATTTACAGCTCGAAATTTATTAGACCAATCCTAGTTTGCTTCCATCGCTTGAAACTAAACGGCTGCTATTATTGAAGCTGTTAATTTTCCTTTCGCCCAAAGCATTCAACGTACATTGAATAACTTCATTAACATAGTCCTCTGATTGGTTGACTTTGTTGTTATAATGTATATGTGACTATATGCTCGCAAGATTTCTCGCTTTGGTTAGGCTCAGGGTTTAGAAATAACCACTTCATTGTGCAACTTTTATGGATCAATGTTCCAATCAATTTTTACAGCCATTTGTACACATGAAGAGAATCACTGCTTGTTGGGGATGTCAAATACCCGAAAAATGGTCCAATTAACCGGTAATAAACAAATTACTTTCTCGCGCCGATTTACATACTGGACGACGATTCGCTGATTTAAGACCTGTGACGCTTTTCATGCGTTTCATTGAACATTATTCACAGGGTCGCTTGATGAACTATAAATACGCAAGAGCTGCGCTTGTAATTTGTTTTCGGACTGAGACAGTAAAAGCTCTGTCTCTGGAGATCACTGTTTCTCTTTCGTAGTCTGCATGAGTATCAGTTCTTCGGGGTTACAACAGCGCGTACATTATTATTGCGTCGTAGAGATGGTTTCAGTTTGTGTTCACTTGCCCGTTCCGTGATATAAGGTCTTCGTAGGGATCTTTCCGCGTTATAACAATGTCATTTTTTGCCACAACCTCTGAATAATTTTCTGCACTGTTTTCTATCTTTTCAACCCTCACCCGGTTCCTCTAGCACTGGTATCCATCACCCACAAGGTCTGAGGTGGCCCTGACAAAACGTTGTTTTGAAGACCCCCTAAATTTCTGCATTAGATGTAAAACGATTATTGCCTGTTTATTTTTGCAACAGATCTGCCCGTTATAATCATTCATTAGTCCACTTTTATCTCCTTATTTGATAGTAATGATCCCGGTTACCTAAACACAACCTAAACTAAACAGCTAACTTGTTGCAGATAAAAACGGCTACTGCAGCAGACGACGTCAGAACCGTAGAGACCCACCTTTCGAGTGTACTAACAATCTGATCTAAAGTCGGCTTCTTGCGTGATTAAACTTTGTTCGCATTAGACTGTTCTACCTTTGAAGACGTAAATTTGTTGGAAAATTTAAGAAAAGTAACAAATAGCCGTATGCTTGTGGACAACACAATCAATCCTCCATGCAAAAAAATTGTCCTGATTTATATTGACGACCAACTTGGAAACTAATTAACGACACACAACAAGTCCATGTTGAAAAATCACTATATTTTACCGTGAAAGTCCACAGATTTTTTCCACAGGTATGTGAAACATTAGAATTCCACCATAACACCCTTTTTGTACAATTTTGTTTTACTTTGCAAATCTTTGGGAATTTTGTTCATCGCTCTCTCGTAGAATTTAAAAAACTTTCTCTCCAACTGCCACATTCTGTTTTGTAAATTATTTGTTACACTCTAAGACGATGGTTGAAATATCGTGATGCATTTTTTGCCGTTCTCTCCAAACACACAATTCGAGCTGTTTTGTATGTGCATCTGATTCATTTGACGTTTATTGTCACTGGCCTATTTGAAAAGAATACGAGTTCTAAAGTCGGCAGTGACGCGGTGAACTCACAAGAACAGAACTCCTTTCTAGTGCTTCTTTTCAACAGGACATGACGGAAAGATATACTGGAATCCAATATAGTTTGATGCTCGAATCGTGTTAACTAAAGTCCATGCTACTAGTGAACATTCAAATTATCGTTCATCAGATTTGATAAGTTCTGTGACATACATCTGGGGAGAAGCCGTAGTGGTACAGTTGTCAACAGGAGTTAACATGGCAAGTAATGCCACCTTTTGGAATGATCGGACAATCTGAACACTATTCACACGCGAGAGTGGCTGAGCGTTCGGATATGATAAGGCGATCATCCCCATAACGGAATCAGTGACGTAGTGATCGACATTACCGCCTGTTGAAAGTGTAGCCAGATTTTTAATATAGACCGCAGCAAGAATGTACATTGTTAACAAGCTGAGTTCGTGGAGGCGCAATCAATGTCTAGTATTTTCCATCAGAAGTGGCTACTTGATAGTTCTCTGTGGATGAAAAGCTGCGACCTGTTAGGCTGATGTTCAGTTTATAATATGAGAAGTTGGAAACAACTTTCTCCCACATTCCTTCCGTTAAGCATCATTTATAGTCTGTTTCATCTTACATCTCTTTGAAGTATGAAACACAATTTTTCGTGTTTGAGCCAAAAAACTACTTCAGAGATGATGATTATGATAAAGTTTCAGATGATGTGGTGTTCTTTCAGCTTCATTCATCTGGTCGTCTTCCCCGTTTTTGCTTTCAACCACATTTCACAAGGAAAATCACAGACAACAAATCATCCTGAGTTCATGTACCGTGATTTGTTCCTGACATCGTTTAAGAACATAAAGTTTGTGATGTAAAGCTTGCACTCTATTCTGGAATATATGGTAAGTTAGAACTATTACAAAATCTCTTGGACATCGATTCGCGATCATTATTATCCAAAAGGACGATACAATGCACGTTGTTTTGACTCTCATTAATTTTGTAGAAATATGGCTGGAAGCAACCAGACAAATTTCTCTTCAGCAGACAAGCATCCTTCACAGCTCACCGGAACTTTTCAGAAATGACTGACTATAAACGAAGAAAGCTAATAGCATTTGACAGATCTCGTTTTCTAACACTTCCACTCACAAACAGTTCAAAAGTAGGGTGAAATTCCATGTGTTTTGTAGGCTAATGGAGGATTTCAACAAAGTATAATGTGTTGCCTTAAATTTTACCTGAATATCGTCTGCTACAAAAATTCCGAAACTTCCGATTACTTCATTCTTATCTGCATTTATTTTACAACGTTTCAAGTCTGATTTGAGTTTAGGGTGGTTTTGGAATTCGCATACAATCTTCAACACCTAATGTAAGTCGTGGTTAAACATCTTATTCTTTTTAATGTGAAACGGAACGAAATGCAACTGTTCGGTTTACTCACGCTGGTAGAAACAGCATCCACTCCGTGTTCAGCTAACATACGATCATAAGCACAAACTTTTTGTGCTCATGAAGTCCACAAATGGTCCGGTGGACATGTTAGATGACGATATACTGGCATGAAGGTATACCCAGAGGTGCGCATTTAGACAGCTGCAGTTGGCAGGCGGACTGGGCAGAAAGAATTGAGCTTCACATACATATTTGTTCCTCGAGCATTGATTTGTTCAACCACTCTGACGCGATAATGAACATGTAGTACTATAGTATTGTTGACCAATTCTGAAACATTAAATTTCGAAAAATTGCAGCATATGTTCGCCTTAGGTTGATTTGTTGTTAGCCCACAGTTTTGCTGATAGCATAATGTTCCAAGTCATGTGCCGTTTTGTTCAAATTCGTAAAAAAAATGGCCGTCAGAGGCTCAGTGATAAATAAGCAAAGTAGGTCAGAGTGACACTACCCGTGGAACAGTGCGTCACTCAGTTGCGACAACTGCAACAGACGGATGCCATTGAACATGTATATTCGGATATGTAAGTTTTTAATGCCTGCAATACCTGCGGAATATTAGCGATTATACACAGTTAAAACATTGGGTCCCCATAATAAAGAGGAGACATTACGGGTTTTAATATTGACTCCGGAATTAAACCGAGCAGTCCATAAAGTAACACATTTTGTCAAAATGAGTAACCCATCCGATGCTACTCAGCTTCAAAGATTAGCAGCAACTGATGGTGCAAAAAACCTCTCACAGCGTTACAGTTTTTGAAGAACAGTGAGGTATATCGAAGATAAAATACCATCCTTTATGAAACAGTAGCATGAATACGGTTGAGTACTAAAATAGCAAGTCAGACTTTAATACGAGAGCGATATTAATGCCCATTATCAAATATAATTTACATGGTTTCACTTCCAATATTAACACCCGAGAGTTTGTGTTATATTTCTCTTGGCCGTATCACGCTTGTCTTCTGCTGTGATATTTTTCTGTAGTTACTTTCTGTTATGCATCTAACCATCAGAATAACTGCGCTTCCGAGGCGTCCACCCAATAAAAAATGTGTGCAAACGCTCCATACGTTTAACCGCGAGTGAGAAAAATCGTTGAAAAAACAACTTCTCGGAGAAGAAATTTATTGATCTTTCGTAATTTAGCCCAGACTTATCTCTCCCAAAACACACTACTGATTAGTAGACTGTCTGATCGGGTGATTCAGATGAAACCCAATCGCGAAAATTCAGGGCTTCGGCTGGATTCAAACCAGAGGCACACACAGTATGCCAAGAGGTGACAAGCGGTATACCAGCTGAGGTAGGAAGCCACGTCACGAGCTCGCATATTTCACATTGGACTCGGTTACCCACCAGTCCCACTGTATCATACGGAATCCACTAGAGGAATCCATCCAGAGGATCGACCGTCTCGACAGGATTTCTCGAACATTCCACGTTGCAGCCCACCACCATCATTGTTGAAAATAAAAACTGTATCATTATTAAGCAGTTTTGCAAACCTGATAATACACATTATACCCAGTTGTGATAAAGTCCAAATGTGAAGCTTCCAAGCTCCCAGCATGGGTTAACATCTTGGCTTAGATGGAACTTGCCCTGTTTGAGCATGATGTTTCTGTCGATGGTCGGAATCCAGCCAAAGACATGCACTTCCAAAATTGGGTCTCACCTGAATGATTGCTCAAAATAGGCAAGGCGTTTTCAACTTTGTCTGCTATAAGTTACGAACGAGGTATAACTGTGGGTTTTCTTTAAAAGCAGTTGTAGTTGATTTACCTTGTTCCGCACAAACATCATGAACCAGGAATTGGGATACGTGCTCTGTACAATGAGCTCCAGCGACGTGATGTCTGCGCACTGATGTGTGACCATAGTCGAAAATATGAACATGCCTAATGGGGTGCTCTTTCACTAATGTAAGATTACACATCATTCATAATAAGTGTCATAAGGGTGATGGACGGGTGGAATAACGTGTACAAAGTGTGAAAATAATAGCCAGACAATCGTTAACCCTCCTTTTTTAGTCATGACTAAACTCGGTAAATAATTCAGTTTTGGCAATCGATGGAATCAACGCGTGATCCAAAGAAATCTAGGACTCAGGCCGAAGCCATTTGGGTGCTGTCGTCAGGTAAACGGAAAGCGCTTTTGAGAAAAAAGGTACTAACCTGCGTAAAATTCATCGAGTAGATAAAGTATGAAACATAGCCATCATCTGATGTGATGTCATTTTTCAATAACTTGCAAACGTGAGAAGCAGCTAGTATTATTTGTAAGTTTGTGCTTAGTACCGGACTAAATTTATGAATAAAAGTACTCAGATTGCAATGGTTGCCGCTTCGATGTATCTTCGATTTTCAAGTGTCATTCAATGGTTTATGTCATCTACGGACAAACGGTATAACGATAAGGTTTCTATCTGAACCCTTGTCAGTCAGTGTATTCATAAAATGACTTGCATGAACCGTGACTGAATCCACTGTCACCCAATCCGCTGAGCATGGTCTGTGTGTGAGTGATGTATTTAGAACTTTTAAAATTGATCCGTGACCATACTCGACACACTTAATCCGGCACACCAACCAACAGCGTTTGTGTGTGATAAAGGAACGTCACAGAAAACACATCATGGCAGTGGTTATTCATATCAATTAGTGGAAATGTGAGCATGCCACCACCTAAACCTGAAGTGCAAGTGGTAAGATAAAAACTCATATCTATTTGAGTGGCTGCAAACAGTTGGTTCCAGTGAATACCAACGAAACGGTGGACAGCTGTTTTAACTTTGTTGGGTATCATCAACATCACTTAGGCCGTGGAACCGATCCAGTGACCACTGAAGCAGTTTTAAGTTTTAGCCCAAATATTTTATAACTAGATCAGGGGTGACGGTCACCGGAGTTGCAGAAAGAAAAAAAGCACAACAGATGAGGAAGGTAAACTGAATACCTTTCAGATGTGACAGAGTTGCAGAGTGAACGTCACAACGACTCGTTCTAGTAAACAACAAGACAGGTGTCCTAGTTGAAACGTCTATCAAATTCACCATATCCTCAGTTCTTCCGTTTTCATAGAAAATCCGTCAAATCCGACGTCACGCATTTGTATCGCCTCCTTCCTTTGCTTCCGTGAAGTACACTATGCTGGTCGAACGTCAAGATGGCTGTCGGAATGAATCCACGAAGGCAATCCATATTGGATGCGGTACGGTGCAGTGCGGTCAGCTAAGTCTCATTCTCGTCAACTCGAGAGTGAGTGAGCATCACTTGAACACTGAACAGTTCAGGTAATCTATCATACTCATTCTGAACGGGAACATCGTGTACTATTCAGTCCACCGGAACCAGGCTACTTGTCATCAAAAGCGGTTTATTCGGGCGTTGAACCCACCCTTTAGACGAATCACACGGATACATGACCAACCTGCGAGGCTAAGCCAAGTTAGGGCAGTTGCGTTGTCGAAGAACCAGACCATCATTAAATAAATGACTAGTAACATAACTTTGCTGTGATAAACTCCATTGGTGTGTCAGCTTTTATTCGCCACGATTAAATCCGGTTAAATGAGCTGTCAGCCCGGGATTAACACGTAGTGAATATATATGCACTTAAAGGTTTTCTTGAAGCTTAGTCATCAGCACTGCCTTCAGCCACTTATAAAGGTGAGTGCGGAAAACATGCTGCTTGCTATATCGTTAGACTCAGAGCAAGACTTCCAAACCTTTAGTCTCTTGCACAGGTACACATGAGTGAGAAGCTGTGAAGCAAATAAAATGTACCCACTCCAGAAGAACGCTCGACTGATAAACTGTTGGCGAGCAATGCTATTCGGAGGGAAACACTTTTGGCTGGTACCGATATTTGTTTTCAGAACTACCTGTATAGAAGCGACCACTGGGTCAGAAGTATCATCGCAACTCATGACACCAGTGGTCTGTGACATATCCGTAGGCGTCAAAGCTAAGGACAATTATAGAAACCACGTAAGACCTAGGTGCACCAAGCACACGGAGGTTGATGCGGAACTTCCTTCCGACCTTCTCCTTGACACGTCCAATGTTCAGACATATGTTCAGACATGTTTGTGCTGATCGTACACTTGGGTTATCATGATAGCTTTTTTCACCCTCTCTACGGTTCCTAACATTGCTTGCTCTAGAAGATACCCAACCATTGAATATTGGGACTTTGGCTAGTTTCAAACCAGCGAAAACAGCAGCCAGTTCTTAGGTGACAGGTGTTGTACCGGGTGAGGCACGATGGTACACCGGTAGCTCGGAAACCATTGACAAATCCTGCTTGGACAATCACTGTCTTGGACCATTTTGTAGATTTTATAAAACATTTATTTATTAATTTATAATATAAAACATAGAGAGGGGTTAGGTAGCTGAGTTTGAATTTGAAACTTCGGAGCTTCTGGCGTGACTTCGTAGCTCTTCGTAATAATTGCTACGTTTGAGCATACCGTTTCTGTCGCTGATTCGAATTCAACGGAAATCCAGATTTTCCACAGTTGGGTCTCTTATTTGCTAGATCTGCTAAGCTGCTTATTAGTAATACGTATTTGGTCATTTTGTATCGTTGTGATTCCAAGTCTGCTTTGATATTATTGACATTCGTCCAATGAAATTCAGCGCTTTAAACTTCCGGTTTGTGCAAGTATACGGCACTGATACTTCATATTCATTGAGTAACATTTATGTGTTCATACCACTTACTCTACTGTTGTGAATCAGGAATTTGCTGGATCTCATGTGAATAACTACGAAGAACACAGACCTTGAAAGTTTATAACTGAGACAGGCAAGAGTTGCTGATAGTGTGACTGCACACAGGGCCGGTTAATGAACAGAGCCAGTTAGAGCTTCGCTATTTTAGAAAGATGATGATGATGATGATTTTTACAAAGTACCACACGGTGGCTACAGCTCGTGCACTGCTTGAGTGCTCAGAGTCTTGGCAGAAATCGGATTAAGCACGCGGACTAACTACGATCCTTAGTGACTTCGTTGGTGAAAACAATCACCATCAGTCTTTTTCAAGGCAAATAGTTTTCACTAAAACCGACATCGGAATACTTATGCTCACCTTGACACAGTAAGCCGCTTGTTCTTGGGCTGCGCTCATTTTACGTTTGGTAAAGTGGATATAAGTGTTCAACCGTACGAAATCTTTGTGGCCGTCTATATTACGTCTGACCTTCCCTTCCCACGACCCTTACGAATGAGCCACCTGAAAAAGTCAATTGCGTTCGACCTGTCCGTTGGAGGATGGCTGGTATAGCGGCCACCGGATCTTTAAACCGAATGTTGACGGCGATTGTCGTCCAACTACCCAGAGGTGCATTGGGATCCATTAAGTATTAAGAGGGTCTCTGATCAGCAATGCTGGCTGAACAGTCACCCAAATGAATAGATGGTAATGATCGATGAGACCAACGAATGCCGAAAAACCTCGAGCCAATTGGTTAATGAGTTCTTTAGCACCACATGGGACCGGTAAAATCAATGTGAACCCGAGACCAAGGTTTGGACCGTCGGGGCCGCGATACTGGAGCATAACTCGGATGGTTTTTGGCGGCCTGCTATCAGCAGAAGAAGCTGATCACATTTGTCATCATGATTTGTCGCGATTCGTCAATCATGACCAGGTCAGCACAAACAGTTCCTGGTAATTGCTTTCATTCAGATAACTGCGTTGTCTGAGGAGTGAGTGCCAAGAAAACTTCGGGTGAGGTTAGAGACAATTTGACCGCAGATAAGTACTTACTGTGGAATTAATGTCGATGTAAGTCACCAATGGGTGTCATAGTTGGTCACTAGCTATTGTGTGTTGCCGTTTGCTGCAGTGTTAGATCTGCTTGCCTGTTATGGTGAACATCAACTGCAGTGACCCGGATAGAGCCGATAGCCTCTGAAACTACTGTTCTGGCGGGCGGTGAAATTAATCGCAACATCTTTCTGGACACTTGATGGTCATCGAAGAGACTGAAGAGAAAGCATCAGAATTTTGTAGTGGTGCTGGGTTCTGAAGTCCAACTAGTCAGCATGATAGACCAGAGTTGTAATCTTTTGGCAGAGTGCACCAAATTACCATCCTTCGAGCTGGAAGTAGATAAGAGCGGCTTGTCGTCATCAAACAGAGTAAATCTCGGGACGTACGCCCTCTTGTGGGATTCTTTGACCTCAGATACCAACATCACGTCTTCAGAGTCAACTTCGGCATAATTTTTCTCCGCTGACGTTGATATTCAGAAATGATAGACGACGGATTTTCTTATCCCTCAAAATAACACTAGAGATGACGGCATTGTTACCTCAACTGAAGGTGTCTGCGGCTCCCAATGAAGACAAACGTGGGTTCCAACACGTCAGCTAAAGTTTGAGACTCAGCTTCGTTTTAAACTCGACGAAGGAACACAAGCATTTGTTCGAGTAGCACAGGTGATTATTCTTCTTTAGGAAGCAGTTGAGCGGATATCAGCTGCAAAAATGACGATAAAACTGCATAGTTTTAGTTGACAAGATCAAATAAGAGCCAGAGCTTTGAAACACATCACAACTGTGGAGCTGCTGAACTTCCCGGATATGTTTTGGGCTCAGATGATGGCTGTCTACGGGGAGAATAAAGCCGAAGATTTTGATGGATATCAGACAAAACACTTCTGACCGTAGTCGAAAGTCACATTTTCGGAAGTTCTCTAGGACAGTGTCACTCAGCAATACAGTGTACTGGCTAAGGCACGAGCAATGATCCCGTCGTCCAAAACATGCAACTAAAGCTGGAATGGTAAATGGCAGTGCCCATGACATGCTGCAAAGTGGCAGGTGCGGTCCTGGTAACAAACGGAATCTTGGTATTTCAGAAGAAAACAGGACGTGTGTTGATTTTAACCACTTGACGGGAACAGGGAACGATCTCCTTTTAAAAGTAAGCATCAACAAAATCCAGCTCGGTAAGACAGGTGCTACTACTCAACACAGTGGGCAGATTGGCAGACAGTGAAATTTGATGGTAGTTTGACTTGAGTGCCTCACTGAGGTCGTTTAAAAAATCAGCTGAGCTTCAGAGGGGCAACTCTGTTGATGAAGTTGGTCAAGGTCACCATCAAAAATGTAGCGGGTGCTAGTGATGTAGTGGCTCGAAATGATGTGTTGCAAACAACTGCACAGAGCCATCACAAGCGTGTGTTACGGTTTCCGACTTCTTCTAAGTGGTAGGCCGACCAAGAGACTACCACATCTGATCCGAGATGATGTTGACGTCATAAACTGTGTCGAGGTGCAACCACTGACAAGGACTATCACGCATTTCTGCAGTGCAACAGGATTGACTTGAAATGTGATTTAATCTGCGCAGCACCAAAATCAGTTTCAACCTTCCCCCCAATGGAATCTTGGTAAATAATGAGCTTATTGGTGACTCCAACGTTTGTTTGTCCCTTACACGGTGCAGTCCCTGTGGTGATATAATGACAGCTTCAAACGCTCTACCACTATTCCTGTGTCCACTGGCTTATTTCGTGAACAGTCACCAGAAACTCAGTTGTATTCCGGAGTACAGTATTCGTTCACAGCTGGGAGGATTGAATTGATATTTGAAACATTATTTTCCCGTCAATAATTTGAATAAAGAAGACAGTATGATGACATTACACGATTTTCGTCCGAAGAAAATTCACCGCATCTTCACAAGTGCGTACTAGGAAACGTTTATATATCGGTGTGATAAGACGAACAGTATATCGGAAAAGGCCATCTGTCAAAGCTCCCAATCATTGTCGCTACCATGGTAGCAACAACCGTACAAACAGTTGTTTGAACCTTCGGATGACAACAGACTCAGCATTGCACAGTGTTTGCCTGTGTGATTTTGAGTGAATAACGTAGTTCTGCTGTAGGCTCATACGGCTAATGTACACATGGACAAGCTGACAGACATAGGGGTCGGTGACTCTTTATGAGTGGCAGGATAGATCCACAAACACAATAAGGACGCCGGACTGATGGGAACGTAAGATAATGCGTACGCGGTGAGCACAGTGCGATTGGGTGTGCTTGTAATAAACAACGCACACGATCAACACCTCTGGGAAGCCGGTCGTTTAGTTGTTTATACATGGGTGATCCACTCAGACTGGCATAGGCTTGGGTCGTCATCCCTGCTATCCGAAAGACCGGATAAGTCAGGCGTGCTCTGTCTCGAGTTTTAGAGTGACAGCCATCCTATTAACATTCTGACGGCCATCGTTACAGCTGAAGACAGAGTTAAAACATCCAGATAGTTGATTGTTTGAGAACTCCAAGCCTGGGCAAATTGTGTCCGGGCTAGTGGATAAAACAGGTCCACTCTGGCTCGGGTGATCTAGGTGAGAACAGGTCACACAGGTCGAATCAAGTGAGTAAGGTAGGGATTTGCCTGTCACCGTGCTGACGGAACATTGCGATTGAGGGCAAACTAGTCGTAATCAGTCGCAACCCATCAATATGGCTGGTCGATATAACGGTGAGCCTTGAGGGTGGTTGACTAGTACGGAAATCTGTCAGCCGATAGCTTATGATAAACCAAAAAACTAAGTAATGATGGAAACTGGTCAATGGGTGTACACTACATATCCGCTTCATTTCATCAGTATTCCTTTTGTGATTTCTGCCTAAGAACTGAATTATCCATCAATTCTTATTAGCCTCAATCTTTTCACACTGTTTTTCTGTTTTATAAAGACTTTTATGGACCATATTGCGTACCTCGTACATGTACAGGTTATCACTGTGCTAACTGATAATAAACTCAATCCCAGGAACACACAATTCTCTAATCGTTCTTCCGTATAAACGTGTGAGCTTAAGCTCATACCATGATCAACCCAACATGCAACTCGTTCACTACTGTAGCCTGAATTGGGGAATTCGTTGTTGTTCGCCTCCCAGCGTCGTTCGTGGATTCCAGTTATCCATCAAAAGCCATCATTCCTCCTACATGTAACCCCCCTTCGTTTAGCCACTGTTCACCAATTGTGGAACAGTTGGGCATTTCTTTACGAGAGACGAGAAAACAGCCCATTTTGGGACAATTTTGCGCTGACTGCTTTGTTCACCCTTTTTGAGAAGCCAAGTCAATAATAATTTTTATGTCCCTCGAGAGAGGAATTGTCAACCTTTTACACACTCATAGTTTCAGAAACCAGAAGACAACTAATTAAGCGCTAGATTGAGTCATAAAGTAATGAGGATAATTATAAACTTCGTGAAAAGGTCCGCTAATAGTCACAATTTATATGAACTGAGACAAAGTCTGTTGGTTCGTTTTCGTGCTTATTTTGTAAACTTCGAGATAAACGCTTTCGAAAATTACATCACAGTACTGTGTGAATCTAATCTTGTTATGAGCAGTTCTGTTTGTCTATGTTTAGCCATCCCATTACTCTTTTAAATTGCCGAAACACTGTTAGATTGTCATCCTTTTATCCATGGCTGTCACACAAATAAGTCAGTGCGTAAACGTAGCTAATTCGTGACTGAGGTCTACAAAACCTACACCACACTGCTTAACTGTATTCGACTGTCACCTCTGCGATCGACCATTGACGCGACAGTGCCAGCTTGTCACCTTTATAGTGAATTCAAATAGAACACCTTCTGTATAGGCACATCAGTTCGTCCACCTGTTTTTTGTGAACGTTTTACAGCATGCAATTTCCTGGATAACGAACTAACAGCGGTTGCTTCCTTTTTTGTCAGTCAGTATATAAAAGAAGCTCATCACTCTCCAGACTTTTCAACCTGACCCACTAAAATTTATTTCGTGAAAGACAGAATTCGGTAGGCAAATAAAATTTTGAGAGCGAGTGGAACTCATAAAATTTTGTGTTCTTGAAAATAGTTTTCTGTCTGTCGTATTGCTTCTTGTTTAGCATTTGTGTAAATTGGATTAGACACACAAGCTAACATGAGGCAGTTTGGAAAGTTTAAATCCATAATGAACAGTTATTTAATTTCAAGGATGAATTAGTTTGTGTTATGTAATAACGTTAGAGGTTTTGGTCTGATGGGACGAACCGAGATAAAACGGAGATAGTTCAATAAGTGGTTGACCAACTGGATCCCTAAATTTCAGACGCTTTCACCTGATAAATCGGGAAATGTACTTGTTCTGTTAGGTTGCCTTGAGAGAGTAGCAACAGAACCACTAGAGAAATTTTAGTTCATTCAGCTTGACCAAGTTGATCATTACTCTGAAATAGCCAACATTATCAGTAGCTTACTAGGAACTAAAACTGAGGTCTATTTGTGTTTTAACGCATGCAACGAAATGATCGGCATACCATATTAGCTTCCAAATTACTTTTTAAAACTCCTGAGTAAACATCGTAGTAGATAATGTGTGTCTCAGTAGAATAGAAACTTGACAAGCAACCATATATAAAGACGACAATTTGACACGCGGTGCTCACTTAAACATATATACTATTAGACAAAGTAATAGATGGCATAGCTGGCACTGATTGTTCGGATAAATCCTTGTATGAGAAAGACACTGTTAAGGTCTGTAAGTCGGTGCACATATGTTAACGCTCTGGGTGACTACCTTCCCAAATGAATAGCACAGTATGTTGCTGTTGTTGCCTGCTTCCTGCTACTTACTGATAATGGGACCTATGTTGAATGCAGCCCACTCAGCCAACCAGTAGGTCTGCCCGTTAACCGTCATTCCACCGAGTTCTGTACATCGACTGTTGATGATAAAGTTTGGTGATCATTTGAAATTTGGACAGTGGACTGAAGAGTCACGTGTTTGGTACGGAAATTTACATCAAGGTGTACTATGTGAAAACTTAATGATGAGTTAGTCAACCGTGACGCAGACATTCTCACACCGTACATTTTTGGCGGAAGACATCACGGTTCTGTTCACTCTGAAGGGGTGAGTTATTTCACCTGGAGCACACCATAACTGGTTAGAGTCAAGTCCAGAGATGTATTGCAAGAAGGTTCAGTGTCAATACTATTAGCCCGAAATGATTTAGTTTTACTTGATTACGATTGCTGACTCGATCGATAATGCACCTTTGCGGTAGCCTAAGTAACCGTGAGAAAAAACACTGTGTATTACAACATAGAGCGCACACACCAACAGCTAACTTCTCGTGTCAGGCCTATGCGTAGCGACCGACAGACGGCACCCCGCACTCTTAGTAGCAAAGCAATTAATCCAAACAGGATACAGAGTCAAAGCTTGAGACATGTTCCCTGTTATTTTTTCAAGCAACTGGAAAAGCATCACCCAGTTCGTTAAGGCCTCGGCTGTCAAACATCAAAACCCTCTCCTGTGAGTTAAAAACAACTTGTGTTAACGTTGCGGTTGTCCTGAGAGACAGCATCCGCGTATTTTCAATGTTCATTTTCGTGTCTATCTGTCTAATCCCTTAAGCCGTGACTTCCGCTCTATGGAATTTCACGTTAGTAATCGAAATTAGTTGCATGTCCGTGTGTGGTCAGAATGTACGAAATGTTACTCTGGAGAATACCACATGATTCGCGTCCTCTCATTTCAGCTCTCTTGCCCGTCTCATCACACTATAGCCTACTAGGTTAAATCATAGACCTGGAGGACTGCGGCTATCCTATTCGCCAGGTGTCATTAGAATGCGTGTTTTTAGGGTGTACTGTCCCTCTGAATCAGTGACCATTGTGGAGCGGTCTGCTTATTCTACAGACTTGAGTGTGACTAGTTACACAAACGTAATATACGGTAACTGGTATTTTTTATTCACGTTCCGAGCGTGCAAAGTCCCAGACGTACCAACAAGTAATTCAAAACAAGCACAATGTAGGTTAGAAGATGCGAATTCCATAGATCACTTTTAGGGTCCAAATACAAGATCAGATGCACGTCTGTAGACACCTATGCGCTTACTCAGAACACGAGACATAGAATGGCAAGTTCAACACACAGACACATTTTTGCAACCCCGAACAGAACCACAAGAATAAATGGTTCACGTTTTAATAAAAATCATCAACTATGACGGGTAAACGATGAACGTAATTAGGGAGAACTTGTCAACATTATACCAATCCAAAAACATTAATATTATCACAGCTTTAGTGTTGCGTATATCAAACTACATAAGCTTGCAGTTTGTTGTAGATAAGTTTTAACCTTGAAAAAGAATGATCTAAATAGACATTCAAGCAAATGTATGTAGGCCAGATCATTCGATCCACCAAGTATGTGATAGCCGTAAGGTTGTGTGAACATAATCGTTACAGTAAGATTTGTTTCTCTGTTGTCTGGTGATAGTGTATCTGCAAATAATTTTAAAGCAGCCAAGGAGAAGTTTCTTCACAGAAATTTTTATTCGGTGTACATTTTTTTTCCAAGAGAAGTGTTTCAAAGAAAAGAGTATAAGGTTGGTGATCAAATTGTAAATTTGTTTAACACTACTGATACCACAATCAGTGTTCCCAGTGTTTTGATAGTGCGAATCGAACTCAGATAGAGTTGAGAGTTGATAAACAGATCGGGGATAACACAGTGTTATGAGCAAGTTGTAATGTTCTACGTTCCAACCACCTCGGATGGCTCTTCTCAGGAGTGTTGTAATCGAACCCTTTGATTCTTCGATTACAACACTCTCGAGGAAAACCACCCGAGGTGGTTGGAACGTAGAGTATTACAACTTGCTCATAACGTTGTTTTATTCTCACTCTGTTTATCAGTAACATGCTAAACACGACGCCCAAACTGAATTTTTTCATAATAAATTTGGTGCGGATATCTTACAGCTGGTATAATGATTGTTACGATTGGTACATGTGTGCGTGTACGCCACTAAGCTGCAATGATAGTGGACTCGCATAAAACCACATCACTCAGGTAAGTTTCCGAATCGAGTCATATAGACAAAATTAGTCACAGAATGAGCTTCTTTCCTTGCTCGTGTTTATTTTGATCAATACACATGCCATAATTAATTTGGTTTTTCAGCTGACTGAGCGAGACGTACTAATTGTCGAAAGCTGACTTGAATGGCTTGACAGTGGCATATAAAAATTATCAGGCAAGAAACTGAAATTAGTTTGCAAATTAGAGAAATAATTATGTTCGATAGTACTGATATATTGACTTCATCTACTTTGCCGGTATACCGAAGTTTCTTAAAAATACGTGATGGTACGTCTGATTTAATTTCCGGTTAGAATACATCTACGGGAATAGAGATATACGTATAACCACACACAGTCCGTCACGTTCTAGATTCTGAAACGTTGGCATTCTCGCTAACAGTTATCAAAAGGCTGGTTCACGTTTCTAACGTTTACTTTGTAGGTATTCTCGGGTTAGAAAGGTTACTGGAACGAAATGCTGGATTTGTGGAATTGCGTTTGATACGTTTGGCATCATGTGCTTAGTATGGTGCGGAATGTTGGATATGTTGAAACATGTTTTTTATGGTCATGAAACGTATATGTTAAATTTGTCTTTATTTTCCCGTTTTGTTGTTTACAGTGAACAATCACAACGAAATTTTGTTCGTCACTGTACCTACAAAATGTCCTGTTGCTTATTTCTTTTTACAACTCCTGCAGCTTAATAAAACTTCCTTATATGTCACTGGTTGACATGTGCTAACTTCCATATGTACTTGAATGTTTCAATGAACTGGTTTCCTGATGACTGGTTGTGGTGTAAGAGCTCGTTTTTGGTTGGTCCGTTTGGATGCTTATTTCGGGTGGAAAAATTGGGGCATCCTGTTGGTTTATGTTCAAAGTGGGAGAACATTTTGTGATTTTGTCAATAGTACCGTATAAATTCCAATCATCTCCATCGAATTTTCTGACATTTTTAAGACCTAGAAGATTGTCCTATTAACCCGACTGTTTGAATAAGCGTTGTTGGAAATCAATGATTAAAAACCTACTAACGAGAAAGCATTTAGCTTCACTGAAATCTCTAATACAGAATGAGAATATGATAATCTCAAGACCTGATAAAGGCGTCGGGATCGTCATCTGAGATAAAGCGGATTATTTGAGTAAAATGAATGCGCTATTGGGAGATAAAATCAAATTTGTTAGCATACAAAATGAGAAGGAAAAAACAACAGTTACTGAGAAGTCACTAACAAAAGCACTTAGATGTATGAAGCAGAAGGGCCTGATAGATGCTGCAACTTTTGAAAGAATTAGACCAGTAGGCACTGTAATTCCTAGACTCTACGGGTTACCCAAGGTACATAAAAACGGTGTACCACTACGACCGATTTAAATATGCGCAATTCTCTGTACCACACAATGGCAAAATGGCTTGCCTCGCTGTTAGAGCCAGTTAGGAAAAAACTAGCTATTTACAGTTTGAGAGATTCCTTCGAATTTGGTGAAACATTAAAGCAGCTGAACGTACTAGGCAAGCGTTTATTCTCACTTGACGTCACATCTCTCTTCACTAATATCCCACTCAATGAAACGATTGAGTTTCTCGGACAGTATATTGAAAGTAATAATATCAATGTGGGAATACCAGTAGAAGAATTAAAGCAGTTACTATATCGCTGCACACACAACGTTCAGTTTAAGTTCTCTGGCAAGTTATACCGTCAAAAGGACGGAGTAGCAATGGGGTCGCCACTAGGCCCATTGTTGGCTGATATCTTTATGGCAAAGTTAGAGTGTAGCTCATTAGCAGATCAAATAAAATCGGTCACCCTTTACAAGCGTTATGTAGACGATATCATCTGTGTGGCAGATGAATCTAAAAGCCTTAGTGAGGTACTGACTCATTTCAACTCTGTGCATAAGAATCTTCGTTTCACCCTAGAACCCGAATCATCCGCAGGTATAGCGTTCCTAGACGTGTTCATGTCCCGTCGCGAGGATGGCACGATACAACGGAAGGTGTATCGTAAGGCAACCTGGACGGGTCAGTATACAAACTTCAACAGTTTTGTACCACTAAAACAAAAGAAAAACCTAATTCGATGTCTGATAGATAGGGCCACGAAAATATGTTCGAGCGACAGCATCGAAGAGGAAAGACAGTTTATATTTAATACACTCGCTGAAAATGGCTATCCGGAGCAATTTATTCATAAAAATATGTTAACAAGCGCTAAGATAGATAAACCACAAACTGCAGACAAAAAGCCTGTTTTTATTTCCTCGCCCTTCAAGGGTGATGGTGTCGCTGAAACCGTAACCAAGAAGCTTAGTGTAGCGATCAATATGGTGTTTTTCGCAGTTCAACTACGCGTTCGGTTTGTCTCTACACCAGTATTGCCCTCCCAGTTGAAAGATATATTGCCTGTTCATGCCGCCTCTTTTTGTGTTTACCGTTTTGTTTGTTCCTGTGGAACAAGCTACATAGGCCGCACAACACGACGATTATCCGAACGCATTCGGGAGCACCAACCGGCGTGGTTGACGTGAGGATCGACGAGGCCCTGTTCGTCTGCGATCGCCACGCATTCGATCGAGTCAAATTATCTGATCAATCAGACCGAATCGTTCAGGCCAATCTACCGAATATGTGGGATACAATCAAAACAGGTCAAAGGTCGTATATTGTCAATTGCAGAGACCATCGCAATTCGCCTATACTCACCACCATTGTGCGCTCAAAAACGACTAATCAAAACGTTGAATCTTCCACGGCCGTGTACGCAAATCCAGGATAGAATGACTGCGTAGATGTGACGCATTGTAACATGCAGGCCAGCCGACACTACTCTGGATGCCCGTGACTTCGCGGACCAACCTTCGGGCAACGTGGACGCACCAGGGGACAGCGCTCTTCCGAAGTAGGGGTTCGAACAACAGTTATGAAAAGAGAAACAATACGAACAGACATGAGCCGAAGGCCCAGTAAGCCATGCACACGACTTACACAAACGTAAGCTGAAAAGGCACCGACAACACAGCAGCACGCCCCGTCACACAACTCAAATTCAATTCGTGCGCGCTCGCCGGTTTCGTTTGCGCATTACAACATCGCTCGCAGACTTCGTACAACTCACGTAGCCAATGTTACGTAACTAAGTCTCATGACTCGAACCAGACAGAAATCTGTTGACTGACATCTTTCGCTTTAGTGATATGTTATCTACCACCCCCATCTAACCCATATGAATGTGTTGTATTTGGCCTGATGATGAAACACCGAAAACGAGCTTGTTTGCTACTCATTTCTTCTCATGACTAAATCGGGCATATTCCCAGTGTTGTTGGAATTATCGATTATGAGTGAACTATCCTATACCAATAGAGGTGATCTGACAATACAATAAGGAAAGTTGTCATTTGTTAAATTACGTTGGAACCAGTGATTGCCAACACTGACTAGACAAAGTTGCACGATAACCTCAGCCTACCCATTGACACCTTAGTGAATGTGCTGGGGCTGCATTACTCCAACAGTTGGCTGCTCCTATTTTCTGTCACCTTTTCAAATAACAAGTAAAACGAGCGTACAACCAAGCGTAGACCATGAAACACTGAAAATTTAGTTGTAACTATGAGCGACCAACGCTGTGGCTTGTTATGTCGGTTCGTAAAATGATTCGTTTATGTGATGTAAGGTAACTATTGTAAAACAGAATGAATAGCCAACGTATGCTGATAGTTTCAGTGAGGGATGGACATCTCCTGACTAAGGCTGCATCCATCGTTGAATACAAAGAGAAAAAACAAAGCCACGAAATTTCTCTGGTGGAATGTTTCGTCATGACCAATTTCCCAGCAACCGAAAGGTATTGCGAAATCGTGTTTATAAATGAAAAGTTGTTACCAGGTGATATAAGACATATGAGAACTTATAAACTTCTATGTAGTAGTAATCGAACAATGAAGCACTGTGTTGAAATTTTACCATACATTTAGCGGACAGTGTCGTGACCATGAAAGCCATTTGCCCAAATTTAAACTGCCTACGAGACACTAGTTTAGTGAAATGGTTATCGATCCACTCCCGGACACTTCACCATAACCCGTTTTTGTCCACGAATGTAGGTTTAACGAAAAAAATGACGCGTTTTCAACTGTGGTCTCCCAAATTCATTAGAAAATGTTGCCTTCTCCACGAATTTCTAAACACTTTTCGTAAAAGAGTTCTCAGTGTTTCTGCATAGCTCATTTGGATACTTCAACTTGAGTGGAACTGTACCTACATGAACTGTAACTCGATTGGGTTTTGTTAATGAAGCTTGCACCAAACCATTACGATGTGTTTAAAGGCATTGGGTACTTTGGAATGTAAACGTGAATTGTGATACATCAGTTTAAAAATATGGCTAATAATTGACACACTCGTTAGTTTGAAAGTTAACTTATTCCATTCGTAGAAATTAATCACGAGGTAGGGTTTGATTAATTTTATTCAGTAAATCAATAAAAATGGGCAGTCTTTTGGCAAAGTCAAAACTTCAATAGTGCCTCATAAAGTGAACTAAGACGGAAGATTCTACTCTTCTTATAGTGTTTATAACTATGATTCAAAGAACGTTGTTTCCGAGTCAACCACAATTGGAAAGCAGTAAACCATTCATAGCAATCGGGTCGCTACTCAATTCGAGTCGCATGGTCATGCAAAATTTTGCTGTTTTTCCAATGGACCTCTAATGTATTCCACATATAAGGCCGAATATTTACGCTTAATCACATCGTGAGATAGCCACATTCTAGTTTTTTGCGAGAAACAGTGCAGATTCAACTAGTACTTCGGATCCATTAAGTTCTACAGGTCTCCAAGACCACCGTTTGCTTTAAGCTCACAAAAGTGACAAATGAGCCCAGCATCACTTATATCTATCCTAAACGTGAATTGTCGATAAAATGAGGCCATTACAGTTGTTTTCAACCTAAGATCATTGGTCTCGTTTTGTTTTCAAGTTGAACATCACTCATATTTGATCGCAGCGTTCGCATTCAGATAGACTTTCCAGCCAGCCTCTCTCGAAAAGAAGCACTAGGCTCGAGTTCCGCTCCCATTAGAGCTCATCAGTTGTGCATATCATTGCCACGGCCGGGATTTGAACTCCGACTGGAAAGTCTATCTAAATGCGAAAAGTACGATCAGATGTGAGTGATGTTCAACTTGAAAATAAACCAAATCCTGGACGACTCATCAGTAGTCTCGTTTTGTGTCAGACAGAATGTAGGCAACGTGGAAAACAAATATATGCGCAGTGTCACAATCAGTTGAATGAACTACCCTCAAGACTGAGTGGTTCTGCAAGTTGTCAAGCGATAGTTTCCTGGTGTTCAGTCTAAAACGAGTTGAGCAGATACGACGGAAACAGACTGTATCGCTAGGGTTCCCACACTACGGCAGGATTAAAAACGTATTTATCTGTTCAGTGTTCGCTGCGACTCGCGGAACGGTACGGTGCAACCTTTCTGTATCAAAAGTTGAGGACCCATGACGGGATAAAACAAACGTGGGCACCTCTGGCATTCGGTGTTTTGAAAGAGGACAACTCTGTACATATATTGGGAAGGCACCACTCAAATAATCGCTTTCAATGTTCTCAGTGTAAGTAAAAATACGATGTTTCCAGAACAGAATTCGTTATTTCGCCCGTAATAGCTCTTATCCAAATACCATCTTCAATACACTGTACACCCGTAGTTGGTGTTCAATTATGTGTGTGGTTATCAACAGCAAGACCAAAATAACGTCAATTAACATAGTAAGTGCAATAAGAATGCGTTCAAAAATAGCTACTGAGATCATGAGACCAGCAAAATAGCGGGAATGACCTGTTTTCTTTGCTCGATCACCACGCTAATCATTAGAGGCTGGCTGGAAAGTCTATCTGAATGCGGAGCCTGTGATCAAATGTGAGTGATGGTCAACTTGAAAATAGAAATAGGTGACTAAGATGGGTTAGAGGAACGGAGACCATAGTTTGTAGATTGGGCATTTGCTGGTACTTGCGCAATCACTATTTCGGATTGTGTTTGACTGATTATAGGCCAAGGGGAATTGAGTGTCTGCGCGAACTTCTCTGAGCAGAGGTTAAAGTTGTGCAGTCGGATATTAATGACCCCGACAAAGGTCAACATTTGGAATCTCATCAGTTTTGATCGATTTCTTCTCATTTGGCATTCCACCGAAAATCTAATTTCCCTAATGACACATCAATATTCCACCACATAAGATGATGTTCCTGCATTGTAATGGGCAAGTGCCTTGTGGTGCGACCATTGTATTGGGCACTACACGAGCAAACAAATGAGTACTGACAACAGCTGGTTGTAAAATGTGAAAGTACATCTGAGTTGTGATGTAGCAACGGTTGTTGAACGGAAATCCACGCACAACTGGGCGGCATGGTAGGTTATTTCGGTTGCTTTTCCGAGCTTTCTTGTGACAAATTCGGTCACTGGTTCTCCCTTGAAAGAAAGATTATTAAATGCAAATATCTTGTTCATAGAAGGTGACCTAAGTTTCCACTCTACCGCTAACATCGTCTGTTGAGCAAAACAAATCCATCGAATTCGAATAATAACCCCCAAATATATACGGTCCAGCCAAAGTGTGAAAAGACTACCTTTGGCATCAGTTTAGAAATGTGTTTCTTGCCCTACCATTCTCTGATCAAATGGCTGACAAATTTTCTCGAAAACATCAGCGTGGAGCTTGCAAAGCATAGCCTTCATTACGTGTTCTGCCTCATCGACATCGATCAATGTCGCTTTTTTATTCACGGAAGCGACCCTGAAACAGTCAGACTACCCTTGTGAATATGTCGGAAATAAAGGGGATCTTAAACTCATTAACTAAGCGTAATCCGTGTTAGAAGCTATGCTGAACGGTTTACTGCTAGAAACATGATTAGAACGCTGCCTAAACCCGAATTTCAAAACATGGCGAAGGAATCCATTTTATGTTTGATTATCTTTCAAACTTGACAATACCGCAGAATGGCGAACAAAGCATATACAATGGGACAATCAGCAAGACCCATGCTATGCCTGAGCTCCGTATTCATATCACCACATCGCCAGTTCTCCGATTTTATAACCAAGACAGACTGGTAGGTAGAACTGGCAACTTGTGTAACCAAACCAGCTGATGTGTGTGATGTGGCGGTAGAACCAAATGAATGAACAGCATCCTAGTTTCACCAGAATCAGTCGTTTTAATTTGTTTACCTATCTGTATCACCTCATATACTTGTATTACCTGGAAGAAGACTTACCAGAAACATGTCTGCCTATGTTTTTGTTGTCCAACAACAGCCATCTTGTATAAAAATTACAAACTACTCACAGTGTTCTAGAACCTGGAGCACATGAAGAAAACCGCAAATGAAACATTTTCTATCCCTTGTTCGTTTGCCGTTGAGACAAGTTACATACGATCTCATGTTGACTCGTTTGTAGGAGTGGTATGTCTGAATTTGTTTACCGTGAAACAACGGTTGTAGTAACTAAATGAAAAAAAATTGTGAATAGAACATGTCAATATAAAAACGCCTGTTTTCTCAGTGATTGACCTGTGTGTGAGTCTGGGAACAGAGAGAAAATTGTGCATTTCTCATTAGGGAAAATTCGATTGTTTGTTTATGTGCATTAACATAGTTGGTTTACATTGTTCTGAAGTGCTTTTACACTATCTCTGGTCATAGTGATTCTCGTTAATTATTGATTGTTGCGAAGTACAAATTAGCCTCACGTGAGTAGTTACCAAATCTGTAACTACAAACGGACGTAGTTCCAGTAAGAGCACCAAATATTTGACAAGAGCAGCTGTAACAGAAGACTGAAGGCCACTCAAAATGACGGAAATTCACTGTAGTTTTACATGGTTATTTCCAAGCACCCTTCCGAAGTCGCCTGAAAAATGTGGAGGAACACTCAGCTTATGGTCCAGGGAGATGTGTTAGGGGTATTTACAATCCAAAACATTTCGCATTCATGAGACTGCAAACATGTTTACATAACCTCGGGTTGTAGCATGATGATTGGATCGTCTTCACACGAACTTACAGGCGGACAAAAGTATTCTATAGTTGATCTTTTAGCAACCTGCAACTCACTGGAGAACAGAGGTAATACAAATTAAAATGAACAAACCCCAGTTTTTGCAATGATAGTTCCGTTCGATAAGGTCGACGGGATCCGGAGGACACTCTCAAGGTAAAAGGTGAACCTTTAAGCGCGCTGCCCGCGGGGCAGCAGATTAAAAAAATCTGTTCATTAAAACCAAATGCGTTGACTGGGTCAAAATGACTGAGAGGCAGAGTGTTTCCTCAAACGGAAACTATGAATAGGAAAAGGAATTGGCTCAGCTAAGCAAAAAACACTGTTACAGTTATGCCTCCTGAAGACAGGTATTTTAATGACTGCATACAAAATTAATGACACTCAATACATTACCGTCCAGTCTTAATTTTAATGACGATGGCTGTTCGCTTATCGGGATTCTTCGTCGTACGGTGCGGATGTGTGCGGATGCGTATTACCCTTCAAGCCCGACCACAGTTATGAGGGAACGAAAGAATACGGCCAATTCGCTTTGACCATATTGGGTAGCTCACTGTCAACGGCTTTCTTCCTCTTCCTCACGATTATGGGATGTCCTCGTCTCGCGGGCATCCTTTTCGAATATCACATCCCGATCGACACCTTGTTTAAAAGAGAATGCGACAACTAGGAAATTTTTATCACTGGGTTATCACAACGGTTGCATCAAAGACAAACAAATATGAAGTGCCTTTAGCGGTCGTTCTGGTTCAGCGTAGACGCGGCGTCACGTATTTAAGAAAATTAGGCTTGTTTTTTACCACCAAGCATTCAGAATACATCATTTTACAGAAAATATTTTCCCCCAAAAGATAAGCATCACCGAATGTATGTAATATACATACCATTTTCTTATTCGGTAAATCAGAATGAGAGGTTCCTAGTACAAAACTACTTTGATTAAGTATAAATATCCTGGAGCTGAATGACAATTCGAGCCAAACGAGTTTATCATTCTGGAACCAGATCGCACTCCTGAAACACACCCATGTACGCTTGTTAAAACTGGTTACAGCTGTCTAGAGGTCACTTACACATTCAACAAATATTCGGTCTTTATTTTGTTTTGGTGCATACGAACCGAAATCTTACTGCAGTCAGACACTAGTCCGAAGCATCCTCTATCAGGTTCTTTTTTGTATGCTCATAAATTCTTAGGTTGTTAGAGGCGGACGGAAGATATTTGCTTGTGAGTTCCTGTTTTCGCGCTGGTCAGTAAAAAAACTTGTGCTGGACAGTTCAAAGTTGCCAAGATAAAAATGAATGGCACTAAATAAAAGGTGAATTCAATGAGTCTGCTGGCTGTAATCTTTTCAGCAACAAACAGTTAAACACGATTCAACAACATCCAGTCATTTGTGCGCAGTTAATGACCTGTGATACTGTGATAGTATGGTGACTAGCAGCGTCTGTTGTCTTTTACTTATTTGCTGATCGAATAACATTTCAAAACTCTCAATTGATTCAGTCTTTATGACGGAGCTGACAGAACCCACCAAGTGTAGGAGAATTCCAGTTACCACTATGGATATGCCGTTTCGTTAACAGGTTTACATTATCGTCACGCAAAGATAGTAAGACAAGAGAGCACTGGCATATAAACCAAAAATTCGCAAGAGATGGTGAAAGTGTTCTCCACGGTTGTTCTTACACAAAAGCATTCCCCAGTAGGCATGCGTTGCAAATTAGTTCAGGAAATTGCGCCGTATTCCGAGAGTTCGGTCAATTCGAGTTCCTCCAGTATTGCGGACGTTCCGTGTAGATCTCGTGTTCCAGGTAACCCAACATCGCAGAACAACAGTAGCAGCACAGAAGGTTTTTGACACACACGGTTGACCGCTTCTTTGCATTTCGTGAACATTACCCTTTCTAACAAAGCTTCCACCACCATTTCGGAGTGATCTACAGGCGACCGATTGCATACTCATATGCCTTGCAGAGAACTCCTTGGTCGTGTCTTTCACGCCTTCACCACGGACGGCATATAGTGAAGCCAGTTCAGCACGCTGTTCGGTTATTAACATACCCTCACGTCATTCGCTTACTTGCGTTCTAAAAGTGTGATATGGTTTCAGCATGATCAACTCGTTCAGACCAATTTGCGCTCTGCTGATGTACGGCAAGCTGAACAGAGAAGAGTGCGACCCAACATAACCCAGCTTGAACAGTAGAACATACATTGAATTGGTCATCGGGTGGCCCACAATTTCAACGTGTTCTGGCCATCAGAAGCATCTATACTTGCATTCTCTACAGTCCTACAGAAGCAAGTTTGCAAACAAACACCGTATTTCTAAGGACTACGTTGAGTCCCTTCCATCCGACACTACACCAGTTTGATCAGTGCTGACGTGTATCAATAAGTTATCCTAGTTCGTAATCCCCTAACCGAAACCCTTATGATGTGAATGTTTTGTATCAACTCAAACTAACCATAAATATTGCTTTTCAGAGCGAAGCGGGTTTCCAGACGACAAAGCATCTCAAGCTAGACGAATTTTTTATCACGGGCTGTCCGCGCCGATCTCGTTAATGCAACAAGTTGCCTTAATCATGACGAAGTGTCCAAATGAAACAAGCTGACAGGAGACGGAACGACGCGGCGAAGCGACAAAAATGATTAGCGCCAGAGTCTACAGATGGCACTGTAAACATGAAGACAGAAATGCCTTGCCTCAGGTTCTGTGGAAAACTAATTATTTTTTCATCTGTGTTATAATGATTTGTAGATCCGTCTCAGTCATCAATACAGCTTCTTACCATCTATCGGTTGAGAAAGCTGTCATGATGACGCAATTCGTTGTCCATATGAGCTCACCGGCGCATACCGGGTGCCAGTCGAGCGCTCCTTTCAAGCGCCAAAATAATTGCAGAGTCGTGTGGTTAGGTGTGGTCGATTGTCGACTGTGGTGACCAAATCACCGGACCGATGGAGCCGAGCGGCTGTACTGCATATGTTCGTACAAGCCTCTGCAGCCAGCTAGACTGGTGGTGGTTTCTGCTACGTTGATCCCTAATCATCAGAACTGTTAACCACACGTCTTATGGCACAGAGCGCGACAATTAACCGTTCCTTTTGTTTTACCTGAAAATCACACAAACTTCTAGTTTAAATTCGCCAATAAAACGGGTAAACCAGTGATTATTATCCCGAAATATGCCTTTTTACGTTATCGTTACATTGTTGACAAGCTGATCTGACCTCATGCATTTCTATGCCGTCACACACTTTCCAGCTGATTGTCATTTTTTTATCAAAATGGTCTCGCTAATCTTCGAAAATGCGGACATGGTGTTGAGTGACGCATGTCGGAAATAGGCTATAACAAACCTAACCAACTCGAAAACTCTCGGTTACCATTGAATCCATGTTTATCAAACAATCACAACCTTTGTCATGTGCACAGAAGACTGCACTTCAAGCAATCAGCTTACCACAAAACGATTTGTGTCGGAACATTTTAACACGGGCCTTCACTCAATCGTCAAGTTTACATAAGGAAAAATGTCGGCATACTGAATTACATATTTTTTCCAAAATTTTTCTATCAATTCTAGCGTCCAGGTATAAAAAAACAAACAAACAGCATTATTCGAAGTTCCTGAGAAGCAAACAAACATTTCTATGAGCTACCACTAGTTCACAGATCCTTGTAATTATCCCATGCTACAAAACGGGTTTCAGTCAAACGTACCTTTTTGTTTAGGTCATAGTGGACGGTTTCCAAGAAACGATCGTAATCAATGATGTCCATGGTCTTTGTTGTTCTAGCCTGAAAGATACTGTAAACGTGTCTTCCGTTTTGTCTATAAATATTTCGAGGAATACTGGACATTTGGATATTTTTGGATATATATTTACCATATGACCTTGGGATAAAATTGAAATGCTGTATTACTGTTAGCGATCACGTGATTCTGAATGCGATTGACGTACAATTCAGACGATTCAACTGTTGTATGGTATAAGTTGGCAAGATGATTTTCGATGAGGCATAAGTGACGTTACGAGACAGGGGTGTTCAGGAGTTTAAGCCCTAGTTTCACAGCAATACACCTGAGAACAAAAATTGAATATGAACGAATATTTTTTACTGAACAAATCTTCGCGTTATACACAGTTTATAAACGAACTATTATAGATTGAGGTCATTCACTTGGTAATAGTAGTCGTGAACCAGGCACATTGAAATGCTGTTCGTTCTTGTTGCGGAAAACGGGATGTAGTTATAACTTCTTTATGATGACACACAACACTGCATAGACAAGACGTAAACACACAAAAGCTCGAACAGATGGTCCCGGTGACCACCAGCAAAGTGGTGGATAACTGTTTTGACCTGGTTGGGTCTCATCAGCTCCACACAAGTCAAAGAATTGAATCCACGACCACTGAATAGGTGTAACATTGTAGTCCAGACACAAACCCACTAGACCACTTTGTCATAGCCGCCAGAGTTCCAGGACGACATGTGAAAAGGAGTCCAACAACTTAGGTGAATAAGTACGAAGAGCTTGTAAGAACTGATGGTGCTTTCCTTTAGTATTTCGAAAAGTTTTATTCCTCATCAGTTAGAGAAGATGCAGGATGAGACACGCGTTATAACTGAAGGTTTCTATGACCTATCAAATAGCTCTGGTCGAGTGTCTCGGAGAACGGTTAACATCTATAGAGCAGAACATAAACCGCTGACCCGGAATGGGTTTACTGATTAGTGGGACTATAGCATAGTGACCACAGGAAATATGATAGTCATCATCATGGTGTACTGTAGAAATAAAATCAGCTGAGTGTACAAATTTGTGAGGTGAAGACTTAATCACCAGAAAGAGACACTGACATTGAAGCTTGATTAGAGTTTTGAATAAAGTGGGTAACTTAAAATCCACATAATTTTGCTGAAATTACGTAAAATATAATACTAGGTGTTTTCGCGCTCAAGGATATAAAACAGAAAATATACTGCATAACAGTAAAGGATAATTTGAACAAGACTCAGATATCAAGATGTGGAATAAGTGCATTAAGTATGGGTTACCGAAAATACTTCAGTCTCTCGGTATACTGTCACGACTAAATGCATACTGTCAGTTTAATTGTTTTGATAATTTTCGTTTGAAGAATATCTTTTTTGAGTGTAAGCTACACAGAAATAACTGATATGGTTTTTAAATTGTGATGTTATCATAATTTCAACTGACGAAGTGATTTAACAGAATGATCGACTGTACGCGCACTCATTCTGCCAGATCTTTAAGGTCGATAAATGACAAACTAGATGCTTAAGACTATGAGAAATGAACAACTATGGTGGGCTTACGCTTGTGTCTCCCAAAATGGCTGCCTCATAGATGCCTGGCCGGAACTAAAATGCCAGTTGTGACAAGGGTATGCACAACGGAAAAACCAAAACATGAACTTACTCCACGTGTGGCGCTTTTTCGAAAGCAGTTGGCCAAATGTTCGCAGAAATGCAAAAGGTATGTTCATTTGTAACTAAGATTCACCACATTCACTCCTGAAGAAGGTCACCCGAGATGGTTGGAACGTAGAGTACTACAACTTGCTGCTAAAGTTGTTATTCTTAATCTGTTTATCAGGTTCACTTCATGTTCACGAAAGCTCGGCATTACTAACTAACACTTTGTTCTTGTTCACTGATTATATGATTTACACTACTTTGCAAAAGTGAGTGTGTGAAAAATTATAAAATGGTGATTAGGTTACGACTGTCTATAGTGACGTTTCGCTGCGGCGTTCGCGTTTCGATGAAGTTTCCGTCGAGCGACCTTGAACTTGAAATCATATATACCATTCAACCGAAGTAATGAGCGTAAAGGATCACGCTTGGGTAGCAGCGTTTATCTTTCGCATCATAGGTGGTCCCGAGTTCAGCCCTAACGATAGGGACGGTGTATTTCTGTCGCCAAAATACTCCTTCCATCCGTTTCATGCCGCTTACATCCGGTCTTTTCGGACGGGCAGTGGTGACGTCTTTCCCTTTTATGCTGCAAGTTTGAAATTGGAGAGGGAGACTACCATTTGTATTGTGCATAGATAAAACCGTAGAGTATCCAGGGTTGATAAAATCGTGCATATTGGAGAACAGTTGCAATCGAACACCTTTATGAAAAAAAATCCACTGGTGTTGCTAATTGTAGTTCGGTCTGTTTGTTTTGGTCCAGAGCACTAAAAAGACGAATATATCATAGAGAAGCAATAAAGGAGTTTTGATCAGAATAACACATCGCGTTGACCCCGTCAGCGTTACCACTTTATATCTTGTGTTTGTCTTAACCGACCTTGAGAGATGGCTCACCTTTCTGTTTGCTCCTACTAAACACCACCTTGTCTGAAATGTTGCCTGTCGAATACCGAAATGCACACTCCACTTTTTACAGTAATATCAGATAGCAAACTCACGGTGAAGCTCATCGAGTACACGGTCCACGGTGTCACCTGAGTATTCCACTGCCTCCGTTTATGTGTTATTACGTACGTTGGCCCACTCTTGGACTAATCAAAACACAAACATAGTGAATTCCACTGCTTTTCTAAATGCTCTGCAAACCGATCAACCAAGCTAACTCATGTCTTCTTTATTGCCAAATGCTTGGTGTATCACAACGTTTCGTACGAAACGTGTGGAAGCATGTTGCAACCACCTTCGTGGAAGCTTCAAATTTTGGTCGGAATGTGTCCAACAGAGAACAATGGTTGAGAACATTGCCTATTTTCCAACTAAGGCATGCAATGAATTTAATACGTTGGCGTTTTTCAAGATGATCTCTTTCCCTTATATGTAGCTTTCTTGGAGCCCATCAGTAGTGCGCGTATGTTTCTCTACCGGTGTTTGAAGGTTGGTACACTTGCGTATGAGTGCACGCTGCTGGCCGTTACATCAGGTACAGTACGGTAAGAAGTTTTTAAAAAGTAAATCCAGATGTTCATCCAGACGCAACCGCGAATCTGTGCAAACAAATCGGCAGGAGACACAATAACTGTCACAATCAATCCAGCCGATAATCTTGTGATGAGGACTGCTGTCATGCCGAAACAATCGAAGGCACACTAATTGATGATCGCTTTTATGTGTCAGAATCTACAGCACGACACTGTGGGCACGATTGCGATATGGATAGAGTCAAAACACGTGTGATTCACTTGGTGAGGTTCGACGTTCAGTATTCATATGCTTTGTGAATACCACTTTTGATGGGAGAGTTTGTACGTTTTTGAGTCATAGCTTGTTTTCACCTTATTCAGACTATCTCTATCTGATGAGTACAAACAAGGACGAAACCGATTGTTGAGTATCGGATTTGAGAGTGAGCATTAAGACGTATTACAAGCCTCATTTCGAACTGTTGCGCTCGTAGCCAATGCAAACTAGCAATCAGAGTTGAACTGCCTATTCCCACCCAAGTGGTGAATACAAGCTTTGACTCAAATTAAACACACCTTTCACTGCGATCAGTGATACTAGGTATTTACATTCCGGATGAAAATTTGCAAAGAACGTATGGGTGTGTATGATTCATTTAACTGTTGAGCGGTTGCTGGAGGTTTGTACGAGAGTGCCATCCCTATGGATCTATTGATCTTACTGCACTCGGTGATCCAATGGTTGCTAACTGACCAGAGTTAGAACAAAACGATCTGTAGCATGATCGACTGATTCACATTTGGCCATAGCACAGCTAGCCTGCGTTTTACTTTTCGCAACATTAAACAGAATGTACTCAGAGTTGGAACTGCTAAAGCTAGGAAAGTATTTTATAGCTCCCGTTGTTCTTGGGACCAGACTGGTATCACACTAAGACGTAATCATAACTGTAGTCCTAGAGCTGTAACAGTTTCACTTTTCTTTGGAGAATGGCGGCCGCGAGAGGATGAGGATTTGATGTGATTCTAAGCAGGTGACGACTGTTATCTGTAACCACGACGTACACCGGATGAACTCGGCTCGATAGTTACCAGAAGAAAAAACAAGGGTTTCAGACCTTACTGAACAATCAAGTTCACCTACTTCTATCTTGGCATTGTGGCGATTCAAACAGTGAGATCATATGGTAAAATTGGTCGCTCATCGTTTGCCTTGCTATGTGTTCTTCGTCGGGCCACCAACTCACTGACACAAGATGGACAGTTTATGACATGGCTGAAGCAAATAAAAACGACCACTGGTCGATTCGCAATGACAAATCGTGTTCGTCTTATGAGACGTAGTACTCTTGAACTGTTCAGTCTGGCAGGACGCATCAGCGCCGTGAGTGTTGTTGTTGTCCCACTAAGTTGTCTTTGAAGCACAGCAGTGAAAATTGCAATAAAGCTGTTTTGGAAATTGTGTTCGTCCCATTTGCAATGTCATTGTTTGTCCTCACGTTTTAGGCGCCCTAATTTCGATTGCTTGGGTTTAGATGTGTGGGCTTTGAAAAATAGACGGCAATTCCGCCTTGATTTTTTATCTCAGGTCTAGAATTCGCTTTTTTCAGCCATTTTTGTAGGGTAGTTCGGCAGAAATGTCAACCTGTGCTACATCGCTGTCCAGAATGATGATGAGGGACATAAATGTGTGAATGTGCAATTCAGGTTTGTATATAAGGTTACTTGCTCAAATTTGTGGTATCGATTATTGAAAAGGTTATGTCGCTGCTTACACAAGTCTATGTAGTGGTCACTTGATGATGAGCTGCATCACAAGGCAGACTAAATTAAGAAGTTAGATCCCAACTAGTGAATTTAGTTCTTATCGGACCCAAGCTGAGAAATTCTCCAGGAAATTTGAAACACATACAAATTTTCAGTTGAATCCATTTAAATGTGTTCACTTTCTTCAAGCAATATCGACCTTATTTATGCGGCTTTTCGTCCGCAAATGGAGCCGAGTTTTAAAAAAAGTCAAGATATTGATAAGGTTGTCACAGTACCATTCTCAACTTAAGATTACTGCTTTGGTTTTCATGCGGCAATTCTATCTGCTGTGTAGTTCTCTGAACTAACTGATAACATGTATTGCCTTGTGTAGCTTGGCTTAATCTATTAGGTAAGCTGGGATGTTTTTTCAATGCTGACGAAAGCGGTAATATTCTCTTGAAGGCAAGATCAGATAGCTGCGTGTGTTGACCGAATAAACTCGACAAGACCATGTAAACCATTAACGTCGATCAGTACACTAATGAGAATTGCTGAAAATAAATAAGGTGATCATTCTCACGAGTGGTAGTTTCATGGACACTCTAGATGATGCGAAATTGCAGGCTATCAGATGCCTCCAGATTTCCGTAGAATTCAAAGGAATTCAATCTTCCAGACGACTGTTTTGTGTCATTAACATGAGGCCCTTACAATCACTAGGTTAAGTGGGATTTATGTGTGGAAAGTATAAGATGTCAAATAGGTCATTTAAATATCACAGAACTGCTGTGGATCACAGTCTACTGGAGTACGGTAGGAGTGCTGGTGAATGCTTTGATGTCACACGTGCCTGTCCCGAGACATGCGTCCGTCGGCTTTCAAGTGGCTGTGGAATAAGTGACCATGCGATGTGGGAGGTTTGTAGAAACTAACGACCCATTTTTTTTATCTCTTAAGTGTTCTGGCATTTGGAAAGTTTTGTGAGCGAAACCAGCTAAGTAAAACAACTGTGATTCGAAATATTGTGTACGCACGCTGACCAGTAAAAATTGAGTGTAGTCCATGTTGTTTATCAGCCTTGATGATTTCCAAGTTCTAAAACTCAATACACACTTTCGGGTTTTAATCCGTTAGTGTTTGGTACGTACCAGGTGTACATGCTACATTAACGGAACTCTCATCGTTAACTTTAGAGGAACCGGCGACACTGCGATGCAGTATGTTGAGATCGGAAAATAGAACTACAGTCGTATGGTTGATATGCTTCTTGAGTTTCAGAGTCATCCTTACAATTACACCGTCGCTGTCACCCAATAGTTTGTAGACGAGCTGGTTAGATTGATCAAGACGAACTATTGTAAATATGTTTTCTGTCAAACACAAACCAATTAATAATAATGTACACAATTCAGATAAGACACCTGTATGGACAAACTATTTCGCGGCGAATTACTAGTCATTTTGAAAATGTGTAATTTTCACGTTGGACTAGGTCCTAAGCAACTGTTTCTAGTCTAGTAAAGATGGAAAGCCTGTAATTATCTTTCCGGTGCACGCAGCACCAGCTGTAATATTCGTATATATGAGACTCAACGAAACATACTATATACAGACATACTATGTAGGCACACTATATATAGACGATGTCATATTTATTGAGCGTATACTGAGTAGGCTTGACTGATCGCAGTCTATTGGCCTATGTCACGTGGACCAGTCGAGTGTACCGATGAAAACTTAGTAAGTCAGACCGGACGGTGATTTTCTTGATCATCACAGGAAGCTGTTTTGTGCAAGTTGTACAGAAAAACCTGAAGCCATATTGGAATGCTGGCTGAGAAAATGAAGGGTGACTAATATTAAACGCATGATGTTTTCACGCATCATCTTTTGATTGTATGGGTGAGTTGAACTGTGATAACTAACCAAACGCTCTCCACACTCCTCGGGTGTGGAGTTAACTCAAGAGACCTTAAATGAAGGGTAATCAAACTAATAACAGTTCAGTTCCCACTTCTAATACGATCATTTGTTATAATGTGGTGTTCACGGGATGGTGTCTCTAAAGGCTCTCAGTTTGACAGTCGCTTTGCTAGGTAACTTTGATTGATTTGGTTTAATTTACAGCAAGCAGAATTTAATGAGGCATTCACATTCACACAAACACTTCAACCGACTTTATTGGAAAAGTGCCTTACTGGGGTTTACGTATTTGGGGATTCTGCTTGCCAAGACAGCGAATTATTCTCAAGTCACATTCTCTAGTACTCCTCCTCAGCAATCACTTTATTTTATTAAATGGTTGAAACTAAAATAGATCTGTAAACAACCAGGTATCTACGTCAGTGTCCTTAGTACACTTTGCACGTGTGTAGGTTATCTATCGATTGTTGATTTTGACGGATCTCCTAACCTGTTCTAGTGTAACATCTTCATTTTTTGATGACTCAATTATTTTGACATTGACTTGTAACGCAATTGATAGTGTGCCAGTGTAAAATCATCGGACAAGGACAAAAAGTCGAGTAAAGCAAACCTTGTTACACATTTACAATTTCCTGACAGAGAATGAAAACGGAAGGACTAACCAAGTATTCCAACCATCCGGCAAATCTTCGAAAAGTCAACCAAGAAGGGTGGTCTACTTGTTTAATAGATTCCGGGTCAGTAAGGTTATTCGTAGATTCAGGAACCATGTATCCTTGCATTTTGTGGGCACATAAGTTAACTCCTCATTATCGAAATGATCACTGAACGACAATAACCATAAATAAAGGCACGGTTATTCAGCTGTATTCGGAGTTCGCTCACAAGTTACATTAGACAGCCTGTGCTACCGCACATACTGAGCAAGCGCTGACCAGCAGATTCGGAGTTCTGGCGTAAACCGGCGCAAAGATTGAAATGAGGGCTTAACAGGGAATTCGGTCATCACACAGTAAAAACATTTATTCTGAAGGGAGCACGTGGAGTAGTAACGATATTCATTTGCGGGTAGAGACTCAGAATAACACAAGTTTTTAGGGCGCATTTACAACCTCAGAGCAGTCTTCAACAAGACCTTCAAGCAATGTGTTCGACTTCCCTAGATTTTGTACAGTGTCCCCATGGGAATAAACTACATGTTTATGTTCAGCTGGGCACCGCACACACAAAAATATTTGTTCCCAATTTTTGTAATAGCAAGTTTTTGGTTGATGTCATGCCTGATTTATCTGAAAGAATTATACTTAAATATATTCCGATGATTGTACTTGAGTTTGTGAACCATTTCTTTCTAATGGGCTGTATACTTTCGCTTAGGCTCATGATCACTCAGTGCACTGTTTCTCCCGACTTTTCCAAAATGGCGCTTACCTTTCCACGTACGCTGGACATAAGTACTTCCTCATTCTCATTAATCAGTTTCTACTATTCAGCTCCTAAGGGCATCTAGGCTGACAAAAACAGTGGTGTAGATGTTTCCCCCTTAAACTTCATTAAAAGATGAAAAGAGGATGGAATTAGACAAGAAGTGCTAACCACAAACCCTTGCTGATCAACTGAAATTCACCTAACCTTCGATAAATCCACCAAGTTTGGTGAATTTTGATTGATAGTTGAAAAAGTAACGGTGAGTTATTAACTAAAAAGTACTCGAATGTAAATTATTCATATTGAACGGAAGTAAACCTGTAAGTGGTATTTTAGGACAACACGAAACTGGTGCCTGTTCATTCACTGTGGCCATATTCAAATTCTTTAACACTATGGATCCACTTGTATCAAAAGGGTGAAAACATCTCGTTTGATTGCTGCATTTTGTGCCACGTATTCGAAGAATATACACTCCAGAAAGTAAGCCACAGTATTCGCGCACAAATTCGGTCTACTTTTAAGGGTAGATAACCTTCAGTCTGTTATGCATAATTTACAGCAATGTCGCCAGTGGTCTACAAATGTCCACTAATGTCTTTTTAAACGGCAATTTATTTAAGGCAGCCGTCAGCCTCTGGAACTACTCATCATTGATGAACGGATGAAATGGCCACCCTACAATGTTGGATAACTCTCTGGTGTATAATCTACTAATTGATTCGTGTGTAGTAGTTTGTATTTGTGGGTTGGTATAGCTAGCTGTCGACCAGCGGACTAGTCATTTGAACACTCATCACAGGCAGTAGATATATCGTTGGGGAAGTTTACAACCATCTTGGGAGAGAACTTTCATATCCAACTAGCTAAAATCCTCTTTTCTTGATTATCGCTGGCAGACAAACAGGATGAGCTGCGAAACAATCCCATTGCGACACATTAATTTTTCGTTGGCGGATCCTAATGTAGATTTCACGCGTCACAACAATCTGTGCACAATAAACTATCACAATAAACTGTTCACTACACAGTGTGTGCCGCCTTTATATACGTCAAAGTATTCTATATCCTAGTTTCGGAAGTCTTCAAGTTGGCGTGCAGTATTTTGAAAATAATCCTCAAAATTCAAGGCGAACCAGAAAACATCAACACCGTCAAGAAGAATCACAAGACGCGCAACAAAAATTTACAACTGTGAATTACTAATGCAACTGGGGCACTACTTGTTTGCTTCCCAGGTGTGTTTGTTCCTTTGCACGAAATTATAACAAGAAAAACTTTGGAAAAACATGAAAATCTCACTCTGTTGCTCGTCAGGCGTGTGTTCTTTTGCCCGAATATACCTGATGCGTGTCGGCCATCGGTCCATTCATAAACTTAAACAGAATGTGTCTGCTGATGGACAAAGACAGAAAAATCTCATTAATTATGATAACAATTCCGTTAGCTCAATGTTTGTTCGAATGAGATTTTCTAAACTTTTCGATATCGACAGGATTTGAATATTTCGACTTAAGTGAAAAGTCAGTGTAGCATTTTTTCTGTCGTTCGGTTGTGTGAAAATTGGAATGTTCGATTCGTACGAAATTGAGGACGAAACAAATGAAAACGACAGAGAATGCCACGTTTGCTTGTTGTGAATCGAGCTAAGTTTCAAGCTATTCTGTCCTGAAAAAATGTATTCACCGCAGTATCTAGTGAAACATATATACGTGCAAGTTCGTTCATATGTATGATTACCTGACTGAAACAAACATGAATATATTGCTCTCGAATTTGAATATTTGTTCATTCTTTGTGTAAGCAGTGGGTGAAAAAATATCATGAGCAGAATATGTGTGACACGGTAGTGTAAAGCGTAAGATGACGTCAGTTGATCGGCCGCTAAAGATGGAAACACTATGATGACTACTTTCCTGAAGATGAAAGTTCGTTGCTCCAGAGGAAAGGTCGTTGTGTGTGGGCTTGTGACATGCCTGGAAAGAATCTACACAATACCGCCCGGAAAAAATGTCAGTTTCGATTACACTGCCGATGTAAGCGGTTGACAACTACGAATCACACTCTCCAGAACAATTTAGATACCAAAAGAAAACGAGTGTTGTAGGGCAGGCAGTTTCGTTGTGAGTAGTATACTACTCACAAGTAGTGTATTACCCACATGGGGACATTCAGGAGCAAAAGGACAAGCCCCGAACACGACGGACAAGAAGAGACTATTGAAACAGTGTGTACATGATGTGTGAGAACTTTCACCATGGCGAATGACCACGTACTGTCACCCAATGTATGTGAGTGCATGTCCGCCGTGCAAATGAGTGTACACGTTTGTGGTTTAGTTTTTGACATGACCTATACGGAAGTTTGCGCAATAGACCAACTTGTTGACCGAGCATCTTTTGCGGACACAACACGAGTGCGACTGAGCAAATGGGTGTGGCACTTCGGCAGTTTCTAGTACGAATATACTGCGTTCCTCTCAGTAAATCCGCTTCACAAACAGGTACAACGGAGTTCGCATTCTCAAGTGAAGTTCGGGTTCGGTGTTTCGTTCTGAAATGCCTACTTGAATTGGTGGCTAAAGGTCAGGACTGTTCAGTCTACATCAACCTAACCCCGGCATACTCGTCAGCCCTTACATGCTAACCAAACGTCTCTTGTTGCTTCAACCGTTACACTAGCCTTCGGGTTTGGTCTAAGAAACGATTGATTATATTTTCAAGGCACTCTATGGAAACTGAAAATAATGACGGCTGATCACTCTTCATTCGCTGGACCACGAATCGCCATCTGTCAGCTTTAGCTGATGCATAGGTCATTTTGTTTACCGTTCATGTCACCAAAAATTAATTGTTATGGATCACACAAAAGAATAATTTGTTGCACTCACTATCTGGAATTATGTTCGTGTGCTTCAGTGACCTGTGGAGGCTCTGGATACTAAGTACGTGGTCACAGTGTGGACCAGCAAGGTGATCGATCCATAACTCAGTCGCCACTTCGTGGGACTAATCTACACCGGCCACTGTTTTCCAGTAATCATTTATAAGGCGAGTCGTTACATTATGTCACTCCAGCGCTTTAGTAACACTGGCAACCACAAAAACTACGGGCCCGAGCAGTGAGAAATATTTCTGATACTTGTAGTGGGAAACGGAACATTTTCGAAGTTTTCCACATAAAGGTGACCAATATTTTCAGCAAAATTTGTTCGTCAGCTTTCAGTACTTTCTCGCTGTAGAGTCAGTAGTAGAATTAAAGTGAGGTGTAACAAGAGCTTAAAGCAAGACTGTTTTCGTTGGAGCAATTGTGTTTGACACATTTGGTAATATTGTAGCGAGAAGGCGTCCAACAAAGCACAATCTTTATTGTCCAAATCGCCAGTCGCATGCAACGCGCGCTCTCCCGTTTATGAGTCATAATTCCAACCCGCAACACCCCCCGCCCCGGTTTCCGTTCGCACGTCGTGTGCACTTCTGACCGGTTTACGTGTGTGATCGGCACCTTCTACCGGGGGGTTTACTGCCTGCCATTCCTCGTCTGTTTGCCCGATTTCGTTGCGCGATGGCTCGTCCGGCTGCTCGTGCTGTCCGCCATCCACCCAATGTTGGCCTTGACCGTATTCCAACATCGTGTCGAGATGTTCCTCTGAATGTTGGAGAAACCACGCCTCCGATCTGGCCGTCTGTCGTATTTCGCCTGCCCNNNTCTCCGATCTTGAACGGGTGCCATTTATGTGTGTTGTGCTTCATGTCATATCTTCGCTTATTACGTCGTTGCCTTTCTGTTGTTCGTTCAAGCGCACGGTGTTCCACGTTTCGTCGTTCTTGCGATAATAACTGTCCCTCTCTGTTTATTGGCACGCAGACATCCAAGAGAATCCTTGGCTCCCTCCCGTATGTCAGCTCAAATGGCAAACTCTCAGTTGTTGCATGTTTTGTTGTGCGATATCCAAACAAAACATCCGGTAATCCGTCTTCCCAAATATTACCTCTACTGTTCAGCCATTCCTTCATTGTACGATTGAACAGCTCCGTCAATCCGTTCGTTTGTGGATGATACAGCGATGTTCTCAGGCGCTGAATCCCCCAATTCCTCAGCATTTCCTGAAATTGCCGCCCCTCAAAACACGGGCCCTGGTCCGTGATAACTCTGTGCGGTATTCCAAAGCGAGCCACGACATTGCTTACGAAAGCGTGTGCAACCGTTCTGCTGGTTTGATCTGCCGTTGGAATGGCTTCCACCCATCGTGTGAAATGGTGAATCATAACGACTATGTAGCGATTTCTATTCGAGCTTGTTGGGAGTGGACCAAAAATGTCTATGCCCCAGGTGTGAGCAGCCTCCTCTGTTACGACCGATTGCATGGGTGGTGTTGTGGTCACTGTCTCTCGGTTCTGTTGGCAATTGGGGCAGGCTCGAATGAAATCCATCACATCTTTCCGCATCGTGGGCCAAAATACCCTCCGCGTCGAGGTATTCGGCCGAGCGCTCGGAAACTCGCACCTCCGGCCTGACAATCCACCACAGTATTATGATTGTTACTACCCAAGGAAAACGAATTTTTCGTGAAGGTTGTTAGACCATTCAAATAACGGGAAAACTTTAGAACCTACGATCGGGATAGATAAGCTTACAAGTTAGTGTTCTTAGGCCAAACAGCAAAGCAGAACTCTTCGTACCAGAGATAGCGGTTATCGAAGCGTTTCAAAATCTTTTGCTGACATTCCACCAAAAACGCGCCCAATTTCTTCCAGCGGCGCACTCATGCAAATAATCAGCAACTGTTTTTCTGTGTAGGCATTTCTTCGAAACATTTTGAAATTAATATCGAAAAAATTTCGGGAAAACTGAACAGTAGCGAGAGAATAGGAACCGGTGAATAAGCACTGGTTTCGATACTTCTGTATCAGATTTGCCACTTCATATACGTTAAAACGGGTGGAAATGAATAACAATTGCGTGGTTTCAATCAACACGACGTTCTAAGCGATTATTGTTTAACCCTTTAAGTGGCGACCCAAACATGTTGAGGGTTGGTTTTGAGTTTTACATGAGTACCCCAGTCAATTATGGAAATTTGGAGGACAAAAGAGGTAGGAGAGGGGCTTTTGCAAATTCTGCGTGTGAACAAAGCATTCGATATTATAATCAAGTAGCTATTGTTTCCGCGGTTGCCCGCATCTGGCACTTGGCTTGAGGTAGTGGGTCAGGACTGGACAAAACAAACGAAAAGCTTGTTCGGGGTCAGATATATGATTTGTACGAGCACGATGTAGAACGTCTCTGGTGATATTTAACTCTATCCGAGCGATTCTACTCCAGGCCGAATGCTGTTCTTAGACTTATTTTTGCAAGAGTTCAGAAATCTGACCTTTATATTTCCTCATACACCAGCATTAGTTCATAAACACAGATCAATGAAGGGTAGGCAGTTTGTCTTCCATCCCATCAGAGGAATATAGTGGAGCAGCTGGGCAGTGCTGTCGTTGACAATCTTACTGATAGTCACCAATCAATCACTCACTCTTTGTTAGCACAACCTGATTCTACGTTCAGATAGGACGTGTGTGCAAACTCGGCTTTTGTTCTGACGTAAAGTCACAGGACCATACTCTACTGACACCCGGACTGCTACTGTAATTGCTGTGGTAGTAACTCGGGTTCCTCATCGGTTGGAAGGTTTAAATACTACTCACTAGATACCCAGTCCTGAAAAATATATGCTACCACCGAACTCGAACCAGTGGCATGATTGCAGGCAGCCGAAATATAATACGACACCGTGAGCTGAAAAACGCGACATCTAGAATAAACTGCTAAGCCATCGCATTCCGTTATATGTGATCCACCAAGTGATTCAAGGGAGTGACTATCACACAGGGTTGTTTGGGCAGAATCTACCTAAACCCATCACAAGCCGGAGAGGTTTTATTCAATCATGTTTATGTCTGAGTAACGGTTTTATTTCGTTGAATACCTACAAATGTCAAATGTACATATATATATATATATATATATGGTCATGTCAACATTAACGGTAAACAACTGGGGTTCCCAAAAAAAGCTGGCGGTTTGCACAGTTAACGTTCACTATCTGCTTGGCAATCAAGTGAGAGAGTGTGACAACCGGTTCACTCATCGGCCCTATTTTGGCGAATATTTCACAGGCAAACTTGGAAGCAACCAACTGTTGATATTTGTTGTATAATTCACACTTTATAAACGTTGCGTGAATGATGATTGTTTGTTTTATTAACTCGACTTCTGGTGTGAGGAATGTTTTGTCGACGTTCAACTCACACTGTGATGACGGTGACTTCATCAGAGACATAATGTGACATAACGGAAAGAGATATTTCGTTATTTTTAGGTGTAATCCTTAAAAGTGTGCACCAGTGAAGTGGACTTTCTCAAACGGAGATTTATTCAGGAGGATTGTTCGATATGTTTCACAAAAAAGTTGATTCATGCTTCAAGACTGTAACCCAAGTGACCTTGTGAGAATGACACTTGCATATTCACTAGTTTTCTAAATAATGGAGGTCTGATGAATAAATGTATCACAAGAAGGCTGAAAAAGTCAGCCGAAACAACAGTTCTTGCAGTCTAATTGTGCGTGTGCTTCCGTACACCCATGTTACCACGTTAAGACTCAAAAAGCGCAATGCTCTGTAGACAGATTTCGTGTGTACTCATTCGTTTGCTCGTTTTAAACATTATGCACTGTCGTGATCTAAGGTGACTGTCTGATAGAGTGCGTGAACATCATTAAATAGGGTTGATTAATATTGCGGTAAAAACGGTTTCAAGCACGACTGTAGCTTACTCGATGGACACTAATCAGTTTGTTAGTAAGAAGGATCCATTTTCGATTGTCTATCAAAATAACGGAAATTGTTAAGAGAGTGAAGTATCCAACCTTTCAGAGCCCATTAGCAAAAGGTTGCACAATTCCGATGTCGACATGTGAACGCAATCTTCCTTCGTCTACATCCAAAAGAATTCACAATTTGTAACCGTGTTTGTGAAACTATTATCAGACACACAGTCAACAACTTCTGGTACTCGAATTTTTAATCACACCGCATATCATACTGCTTCCATATATGCTGAGCTGCAATGAATCTGGTGAGAATATAAAGAAGGCATGACTTACTCGTCCTTCTGCCGTTCTCAATCCATTGAGTTATGGTGCTACAAATAGGAAATCACTCACACCTGATTCAAACATTCATCCTACTGTGCCTGGTTCTGCTTGTTCAGTTAAAATATACCGATTTTGGAGAGGAAGGTTCGACCGAAACGAACTGAACACTGATCAGCTGCCCAAGTTTCGCTTTCTTACTTAAAATGAAGAAAAATCAGGGACCACAAAAATTGCGGTGAAGTTATATTGAGGAAGGTTTTTTATTCGGAACAAAACAACTGCATAATTTTTTGTTTCTAATTATATCTAATTTTGACATCATTCACAGTTGGTCAGATGTTACCAATTTGGCATGCAATTTCAAAGAGCGCGCTGTTCGGCAGTGTAACATGCAGGCCAGCCGACACTACTCTGGATGCCCGTGANACAGTTCTGAAAAGAGAAACAATACGAACAGACATGAGCCGAAGGCCCAGTAAGCCATGCACACGACTTACACAAACGTAAGCTGAAAAGGCACCGACAACACAGCAGCACGCCCCGTCACACAACTCAAATTCAATTCGTGCGCGCTCGCTGGTTTCGGTTGCGCGTTACAGCAGCGACCTTTGAAAAGTTAGCTACAAAGATGTTTAAAACCAATCTATTCGGAGAAACGCCATATTAATTTTTAAGGTTATTTGGCTCAACACCCTATCCTGTGGGGATTTTAGCCAACGGAAGGCATTTGTGGTGAGGTTGGGCTGAAGTCTGAAATCTGCGACGATGCACTGATTTTCACCTTTCTCTTCGTAAGTAATGAATAAACAGTAGGTTAAATTAATTTGTAGTCAGACAGTGAACAGCACTTGAACTGTGTCACTGTCTTAAGTTAGTGCGTTTATTTAAGCTTGGTTCGATAATTCTAATCGATTTGTCAGCAAGCTCGATGAATTTCACACTGTGTACGGCTTTCTTCAATGAGGTGATTAGTAATCTTTTGTTCTGCACGATTTCTGTGTGCTTCAGCTTAGTACACTGTTTAGTGAGTTTATAAACGTTGTCGAAGACTGTTAGTAATGCTCGTGGCGCATATAATTTACCGCTGTTTACATGAGACGGCACCCGATAAACGCAATCATACGCATAGTAGGTGCTGTGATGCGCTACCTCAATATTACGCTTCGAATTCATCCAAATACCTACTCCTGATTCACTGTTAGATACGGTGATACACCAATTCCGTCTGCGGAATGTGCGCATATTTTAGGCTTGCTTTGTCGAACAGTGTCATCCACATCACAATTGCTTTAAGTCTGTTCACTCATCGAAAGCTGGGCTACAACACCGCACAGCTCACTACAGTGCTGATATGGTTTAAAACCTTAAACTGAAACCACTGTAAACTCCGATCATTATTTAGTCAGTTTCTATCCTGTCGAAAATACCATATTGTTTCTTTTCTATCCCTTGGGATTTTCAACTCAGCACATATTTTACTGAGTGCAGTGTTTAATAAGTAACGTGTCACAGTAGGCAGATTCGAACTGCTTCCAGGTCACTGCAACCCTGACTGTGAAGTGCAGATTCTTAGAAATGTGTTTCACTGTGACCTTACAAACATCCTTATCAAGATAGAGACGCAAAATTATACGAGGAGTTATGCTGAAACGCACTCCTGGAATGCAATTTGAATCAATGTTTTTGTACAGTAACAAATGGAGATCAATAAGCAAGCACCAGCAATACCTGCGTTTTCTACCGTAAACGATGTTTTATTTATTCATAGTCTTTCCATTTGGCCGGAGCACGGATACATTTGTAAGAGTTGTACTTTGTGACAGGCATTCATTTCATTTAGTATAAGTATTATTGTCTATCTGAGGACTTATCTCAGTTCGGTTGTCTGCCGTATTATCTGACAGTGTTTGCAACTTGGATGAGCCCCGGTAAGGTATGTCAACGTTTTCAAAGCATTGCTTTCATGGCATCCATCAAAGATGTCCAGGCCTCCGTATGTTCTTTGACCATTATATCTGAGAGCAGCGCTCAAAAATATCGAAAACCTTAGGGTACAGCTCACAGTCAGGCAGCAGGCAGGATGAACGAATCTTAATCAATGAAGTTCCTCTGTTTTGTATCCCATCCCAGATGTGTTCAGCCCTCGTAAAACAGTTCCCCAAATACCCTTATTTTTCATTTTCTGTATCCAGGATATACTTAGCAAACCTATTCTTATCTGCGTCAGTGGCCTTGGTGTAGTGATACAGTTAACTAACAGTCTTGAATTGTGATGAAGTCTTTTGCAGCTTACTAGCGACACAGATAACTGTTTAAGTATTAAGTGAACCGTCTACTAGTACACTTCACACCCCACAAAAACACTGGGTTACTTCAATGCATCAGGTAGGAAAATCTCACGCAAACATCCCCCTTGAATCTCAGTCAGTCGGATTCACAGTGACTGTGCGACCATTAATAAGGAGACAGTCCGATTTCTCCGTTTCTCGCTCCTCTTTGCCATAGTTATTTGATTGCGATTTGTCTGACGACCAGATAAAGAAAAGAGATTTTTGGCTACTTTGTTGTTTTCGTGACTTCAACGAGTACCTTTAAACGAACGGCATACAATTAAACAGTGTTCTAAAATTAGTTTGGATATTTAATCATTGACATATAGTGATCACAAAGTCACTCTATCTAGTCAAGGTTCATAGTGAGCAGTTCTTTCAATTAACTGTTCTATTTGCCCCGAAAACAGGCAATATGATGGTGTGATTTTGTGTAACGTTATTCGCTACGTGGACATTATCCCTGTAAAAACGTATTACGTTGATCTGCTCACATTCCTGGTCTTACTCTGGCAGATTAAGCAATTGCAGTTGGAAGTAGGAATGCATCAGCATGCTGATTCTGCTCGAGAAACTCTCCTGAAACGTTTTTGTCTAGGCATCTCATACATGCAGCAGATGAAATTTCATTCATAACCTCGACAAGTCAACTAACATACTGACCCTGCGCTGACAGTGTGTATCCTTACTTTAGGTTAAATAAGTAGATTTACTCTCGAGTGGTTAATCACATCTTCGAAGTCATTTCTGGGAAACAGGTAAAACCGTAAAAATCAAATAGAATTTACAAATATCCCATGATAAAGTTAGATGTTGTAAAGGATTGTGGACAAGATCAGAAAGATTTGTAGCGTAAAATTACGGTCTATCCGTGCTTTTAAAATGAATAACGATCTACCAGTTTTGGACATATTTACGAATCATGAGAATGATAGAAGGAAGAGCGGGTCTGTGGCTCAGATGTCGTGGTTAGTTTACAGTAGGATGCATCAAAACGCTTTGCTAGCAGAAAGCAAGGCAACGTCAGTACCAAATATACCTACCGGTACAATACTTCTTTTAGGCGACTGGTCAGCTGTTGAGCAATGTTTTCTTAATACTGTCATGACTGATGAAAAATCGGAAACCAGTTCTCAGGACATAGGCTCCATCTAATCTCTTCATTTTAAATCGGTAGAAGACCCTTGTTATTATGCATGCACTTCATTACTCTGAAAGCAGGCAAAAACACAACTAACATGACACGAATCAAAAGATGGGCATTTCTGTTGCCATTAGAAAAAGACAATAGTCCAATGACATTTATTAAAACTATAGTTGTCTATTGATGCGAGGTTATGACAATAATGTCACTGGCACTCTGAACACCTTCAAAATAAAGGAATATTTGTCTGCACGCGGTTCGTTTCGTTTGCTCAACAAACACGTAAGCTTCTGACATTTTCTCATTGCAAGACACCTGTTGACTACATATCTGCTAAATAAAAAGGTCGTTTCAACCAGTTCCCTCTTTCATACACAACTTTTGGCCATTGAACTGAAGTAAGTTTTCTAAATTTTATCTCTCCCAACTAGTACACAAGAAAATGTCATCCTTTGTGAGGATATTATCATCCTTGAAATCTGTTTCGGAGGTAGATAAAACGCGGAACAAATTCTTGTCCAATACAATTTTTTGTCACTAGGACTTTTTTGCTGAAGATGTGTCAATAATTAAATCTGATTTGATCGGTTGCTGTCCAGCATAAATTTTTTCATGTAGTTTCCAACGGTAGTAACTCAATTTTTCAAAATATCCGCACAAGCTCAACTTTACACGATGATATTAGTGTGTAATGACGGAATCGGTGGCCTAAAGAGTGTATGTGACACAGGCCTAGGGTGAGAAGTGTTTTCACTTTCAATTATATTTGGAATAACCTGAGGTGGCATCGGTTTCTCATGAGCGAACGATTGGGCTTCACGAAAGAGTCAAATTAAAAAGAAATCTCAAAATGTGGAAAACCCTATGCCTGAACCCGGCCTGACACAGCCTCATGCAATGACCTATGGTCGAATGGATAATACGCACGACCGGTGACACCAAAGTTACTTATCCAAATCCTGCCAAACGTGTTCTGCATTATGAGTCTATAGGCAAGGGAAAAACCTGTGTAACTTTAGGTTGGAACTGATTACCGGACGATACAGACTTTAAATAGAATAATGTTTTTTGTGCTTAAATGTACGAATACCACGATTATTTGGTCAAACCCTTGAAGCGGTTCCAAGAAGAACTGTTCCTTCATGCATAAAGGTAATCGTTTTCATATCATCGTATGAAGAATTTGAGGGACAGAGTGCGACGAACATACTTTCTTGATCATTCATCTTCGAGTTATTAAAACTATAGAAGAGAGTAATAAGGAACTAGGAGGCCAAACTAGTCAAAATCGGAATTATACCAAGCACACACTTATGAGTAAAAAAATATGTCCTCACGAAATGTTCTGGACACAGGTTAGACTTACTTCCCACGGTCGACTTAATTTGTATGTACGCGCGTAAATAATTGAAAGGTATGAACCGCTCGAGGCCGAGGGTGTTGTTAGGACGTAGGGAATTGTTCTGTGAACGAAGCTCTAAATTAAGTAAACTGAGTGCAATCGATTCGGCCGCTGCCGAAATCCGCTACATGATTGACTTCGGGCGATTGATCGGAATTTAGTGTGCGACCCAAAATGCCTTTGACCAGTCTGTTGGTGGTTGCTCACTAAAGATTAATTTAGTGACGGAGCTTGTGATCTGGGCTGTGCAAAAGCCACTTAATCGGTTTGCAGGGTCATCTAATCATATAAACGAGGTATTTTGCTCTAGAACTGCACGAGGTGAAAGATTACACAAACACTGACTGGTCGTGATCAGGCGTCCTGTCTGTAAGACACTGTGAGCTGTAAACGTCAAATCCTCTGTTCGGTAGTTATTTCCCCCCAGAACACGAAAAAGATAAATACAGGATTCTTTTCAACTCCAAAATTATAAGTCCCTAATCGGCGTAGCGATGACGCTTCCTCCCATGAATCTGTCGGATAACCATTCTCCCGAGGCGTACTGGTGAGCAAACAATGAAGTTTCACCTCCAGCAATCCTCCGAGCAGATGTTTCTAACGCGAGACCATAGATAATGCATCAGTTTCCGCCCTTGTCTTAGCGGAACAAAACTGCGATGGTGATCATATTGGCCCGTCCATTTTCGTTTATATATGTTGGTCGTACTACATCATCCTGTTCACTGTTGCCCATTTGACGGACTTCATTCATTCTGTTAGTAAGAAAGATGCTTTTCACATTGTCTACCGAGTGTCAAGGAATCGATCAAAAATGATGGGATTCCGTTGCTGAAAACATTAGCATCCGATTGCACAAACCTCTGCGCTCCGAAGCCGTTCGTGCCAACACTTACTTCCCCTTGGTCCGCAATCAATCAAGCCCACGATTTGGCACGGTGAAGGCGTAACTGATAACAAACACGTCGTGCTTAACCTATATTGACGGTTTTTCTGACTCACACAAGTCACTGTTTTCACATTTATTTTGTTGTAATTATCCTAATGATCAAACACAGAAAGCAAGCCTTGTTCGCTACTCCGTCGTCCTCATGAGTTCGACGGGTATTTTTGAACGATTCTTTTTGTATTGGTAACTATATGAATAATCAGAAAAATGGTCTAACGAACGAGCTCGTTTTCGGTTATTTATCATCAAGCCAACTACGTAACATTTATATGAAACACACTTGTCAGGGCAAAGTGAACAAAACAAATGACAAGTTCAAGTGAGGTCAG